>JAPMLY010003157.1:0-25000 GCA_026401115.1 Tetraselmis chui | reverse complement strand
CAAGCCTTTTGTTGTTACTACGGAGCGAATGACAGCGGTATACAGTGGGTGACAAGTGAAAGCAGCGATGGAGAACGCAAGGTTGTCGAGAGTGTGGGAGCGAGTGGAGGCCTCCACGGCGGAGATGGCGATTTGGTAGGCGGCGCCTGGGATTGTGGCATGGGATGGGGCAGCGGAAGGGTGGGGTGGGCGGATGGCATCGAGGAGCGTAGCCGGAGGACGGACCCGCCCGTGACGCCGTACCATAGCCACGACGCGGAGCCAAAGTAGGCAACCAGGCCATTGAAAGAGGAGCCCGGCATGGCAAGCAAGGCGAGCACAGCGGTGGCCTGTGCGAGCAGCGGCCAAATGGGCGTGCGATTGGTTTTGCTCAACTTGCCGAGAGGGGTGGGCAGATCACCCGACATGGCAGCGGATTAGAACAGACGGCCACCCGTCGTGAGGGAGACGTTCATGGAGCCGAGCACGGAGGCGGAGACAAGCATGCCGGCGACGGTCATGCCCGAGGTGCCCAGCGTGACGCGCACGACGTCGAGCGCGACGGTGGAGGAGGCGGGGTGGATGTAGTCGCGGTCGCTCTTTGCTCTGGGCATCATCGGCGCCAGCTCCGCGTGAACCTACCCAGGTAAGCCCCCTGAAGGTGTGAAGCCCGTACATGGAGAAGGAAAAGGAAGAGGGGGGGAGAGGGGGGGAGAGGCGAGGGTGAAAGGGGATCAACATACCAACGAAGAGCTAAGCACAAGGACGCCAGCGAAAAGCCAAATGAGCAGCGACAGGGCGGTGCTGCCAGCGTGCTGCATCATCTGACCAGGCGAAGCGAAGATTCTACTGCTCAACTGTGCAGGGTGGCAACCTGGGGTGGTCATGAAAAATCGAAATAAATGAGAGTGTAATGAATGAAATTATCTTTAAGAATATTATTGAAACAAACAAGCACAAAAGCAATGTCTTGCTCTCTAGATTTGGTGTGCGTGCGCGCGCGCGCGTGTGTGTGTGTGTGTGTGTGTGTGTGTGTGTGTATCTCCGTTTCACCCTCACCACCACCGCCCTCCTCCTTATCAATACCCCCTTGCTCCAATTCTTGACCATTATCGCCGTCCCTTTTGTGTTGTATATTCGTCCATATTCCGTATATGTGTGCATTTTTGTGCCTATGTGTGTGTCTGTGTGCGTGTGTGTCTCATTTTATAAATATCTTCGTGTCTGTATGTGCGCGCAGTTTTTTGTGTTTGTACACGTGTATGTGATGTGTCTGTCATTATGTGAAGTATTTACGTGTGTCTATAAGTTTATCTCTCTCTCTCTCTCTCTCTCTCTCTCTCTCTCTCTCTCTCTCTCTCTCTCTCTCTCTCTCTCTCTCTCTCTCTCTCTCTCTCTCTCTCTCTCTCTTTCCCTCTCTCTCTCTCTCTCTCTCTCTCTCTCTCTTTCCCTCTCACTTTCTGTTCTTGTGAGTACGTTTGTATGTATGTGAGCGTGTCTTGTTCTCAGGATTTGTGTTTGTGTATCCCTCTCTAGAATTCGTATGTGTGTACATGCTTGTGCCCATGTGTGTGTGCGTGTGTGTGTGTGTGTATGTGTGTGAGTGAGTGTGTGTGTGTGTGTGTGTGTATGTGTGTGAGTGAGAGTTTGTGTGTGTGTGTGTGTGTGTGTGTGTATGTGTGTGTGTGTGTGTGTTTATGGTATGTGTGTGTTTAATTACGCGCAATTGTGTGCATGTGTACACGTGTATGTGTTGTGTCTTTCATTTTGTGTAGTATTCATGCGTGTCTGTTAGTCTCGCTCTCTCTCTCTCTCCCTCTCTTTTTATGTTTATGTGTGTCGCACTCGCTCTCTCCCTCTCTCTATATGTATGTACGTATGTTTCTCTCTACCCGTCTGCCCCTCTGTCTTTATATGTATTTGCCTCGCAGGGTGGCGACGGGGTCGGCGTCGTTGCCCACACCTGTATTATTCCCGCCGCCCGCCGCATGGGCGGTACTGCCCAGCTCGCCGCCCTCCGACCCTCCCGCCGACTCTGACGCGCCACTCATGTTGTGTCGGCGGGACGATAGCCTATCCGCCGGTAAATATTTTTAATTTACACTGTCCCCAGCCTGTCCGTGGTGGCTGTCGGTCGTGCGTGCGCTGATCGGGGTGATGACACTGCGAAATGGTGACAGATCCTGCAGAATTGTGCGGCGCTCCCGCGCACGGGGAAAAACCTCCGGTAAAACGGGGTTTTGCCTCGCATTCAGCAAGTTTCCATATTGTACGCAGCAGAGGGGTAGCGGTGTGTACAGTGTATACACTGTCCGTTATTTTGACGTACAGTGTATACACCGTCTCAAGTCCTAGACAGTATATACACTGTCTGAAATATTGCGAGACAGTGTATACACTGTACACAAAAAGGCGTACAGTGTATACACTGTCTCAAGTGCTAGACAGTATATACATTGTACGTATGGTGTATACACTGTCGCAGTTTACACTTGGGGTTTAACATATATAAGGGCGTTTTAAAATATAAACAAATTCTTATAAGAAAAAGCAGCGGAGGCCACCAAGCAAAAAGAAGAAAAGAGGGGAAAACCTAAGCCCGAGGAACAGGGAGGCATGCCACAGCGTCAGCACTGCCCTCTTGCAAAGCGTCGCGGAGATAGGAACCCAGAGTACCATGAAGAGCAACAAAAAGACGTTGCATAAATTAACGTCGCACATCCCCCCAAAAACGCCGAAAAGGAAAATAAGTACTTCGACGAACGAAATGTTGCTTACGGACGTAACTTTCATAGCGCAAAGAGCGAGAGTCAGCAGCACCCATGCCGGAGAAGCTACGGGCGTTTTCATACCGGATTTTTGGTACGCGGGCGTCACCCATTGTATGCCGATCATTTATTAGGCATAAAAAAAATTAGAGCGCCACATGTAGCGATGAAATCGCTGATGAAATTTGCGTCCTCAGATACGACTCTTCACGGGATTATCCTTTTTGCCTCGGAGATTTGTGTATGATAGGTACTACATTTGTATGACTAATCATACATTTGAGTCTCGTAAAAAACGGATCAGCCCAACGCGAGGAAATGTTAGTACTTTGTCAAACTTTTGGGGCGAGTACATTGGCTTTCTTCTGCTTAAAGCCCTTAAATTGTAATCTGTGGTGGGGCGGAAGCAGTTCAAACGCGTGATTTGCCGAAACCGCATGTCGGCGATCCACCACCACCACCATGAGGAAAACCGTAAAGACAAGAGCGCGTGTCTCCGCCTGCAGAGGCCCCTTTCAACCCTTGCAAGATGGTGCAAGACGACAACAACGTGACCAAACCTATGGGACAGTCGGCGAGTCTATCGGCGAAGGTTTGTCGGCGGTAAATTGGGATGGAATGCCGCCGAAACACGACTATGCACGCGCCTTATGCGCCGAGTCCGACAACGCCGGCCGTTTTACCTCACCAACCACAGAATTCAACAGCGCACAACGCGTTTGTAGTGCGAATGCCCTTTCACCCCCCCCCCCCCCCCGGCCAACGGTGCAAATTCCCGGTGCATTTATGGACAATGCGTTATTGGTACCAATTATTAAAGGGTCGAGAGCAAGTAATACATGTACGCCGACTATCAAACCCACAGCTCCGATCAACCTTACGGGGTGGGAGTCCTCCGCCTTCTCCGGCCCAACGAGCATATTGCCGCCTACTTACGCGGGAGGTGTTCCTTCTCACACTAGTGACGGCCTCGACATGGAGGGAGACTCATCCGACGACAAGGGCGATCGCTTTCTCCCCGACGATACCGTCGAGGACTCCCAAGGCATCGAGGACATCGCATGGATTCCACTTCTGCTTGGCGTCACCACCACATTACGTCAACCAATGATGATGGTGATGTGGACGACTTTTCATCATGATGCCGCCGCTGAGGACGACCCATATGCAAATACAAATGCGGTGCGTGGTGGTTAGATGGAAGAGCATGTGGGGCTACTAAAGGAAGGTCTGCATGTAACGGACGGAGTAGAAGTCTTGAAGTTGTGGCTCCGGCTTTACCCCGGAGCCATGCACGCCGACCTACCAAAATTAAACAATGCATGCTTGAGCAAAAGGGTGAACTTTGGGCAAGTCTGCCCTGAAGAGTATGTAAGGTTTTGGGGTTTGATGGTAGCAAAAACCGTCCATAGCGAAAGGGGTAGGGATTGATGGGAGATAAGCAACATTCAAGATGGAAAAAGATACCAACCACAGTTCCATGAGTACATGGCATTCCACAGTTTGAAGAGTTTGAAGAGTATGTAAGGTTTTGGGGTTTGATGGTAGCAAAAACCGTCCATAGCGAAAGGGGTAGGGATTGATGGGAGATAAGCAACATTCAAGATGGAATAAGAGACCAACCACGGTTCCAGGAGTACATGGCATTCCACAGTTTAAGATTATCCGTTCACTAATTTCATATTGCGAGGCACAGATAATCATTGTTGGTCTAGACCCGTGGGCATGGTTCCGGACTGTTGTAGATGACTTCAGTTCGAACACGAGGGAGGTTCTTCATCAAGGAGTCTATGAAACGATGTATGAAAGCATGTCTGCCTATTAGCCCCGCTAGGACAAACTAGGCGGGCTACCCAACATTAACTTCACTCGATGCAAGCCAAAGCTCGCAGGGGCAGAACAAAAGACTATGTGCAATGGGTGCAATGGCCTAAATGGAAGTGCAAAAGGGGAAGGTTGCCATACGCGACAAAATAAAGTATGCAGCCGAACAAGGTGTATTTGCTAAGTTTGTGCAACGAATATCTGAGGGTGCAAGTTAAGAAGGCATGACTCTAATTGGAAGATGCTTGGTACGGCTCTCTTAAAGGAAAAAAAAGTTACATAGAATAATGTCACCATATATGCCTTTATTCTATCTCGGATGAGCAGTTACCTTCAATGTTCCACATGCATGCCGTTGTTGCGCTTGGCAAAATGGACCGCCACTTTACCGGTGTTGTGAAGACCGCGCGCGGCCTCGTTCCAAAGGCTATCCTGCAAAAATCCGTTTCTCCGGCACATGCAAGGAGGAGAATTCACCTCATTAGTACAGTGGGCGGTGTTCGACTAGTAGCAACAAGCTACAAGTACAGTCGGCGCAAAATTCCGTTTTTTATTTCTACCGTCGGCGTTGGCGATATGGCCGACGGCAGCCCCTTCATCCAATGTTAGGCGGACGAAAGCGGTAACAACGCTACCCGTGCTATCCTTCGCTCCCATGTCGGTTCCACGTATTTCTAACTGAGTCCTTGAGTCGACAATCACAACCAGTCACGCCAAAATGACCTCGCAATGAAAGAGGCATGGCTTTCCCAAGATTGCTAGTTTTGACTAGCGACTGCCTTGGCCGGCATTCGCATTACCGATTGTTGGAAACTAGTCGAACTTCATGTCTCCGCTTCCCACCCCTACTCAGCCTTAAATATCAAGGACTTTGCTGAGATTTTAATTAAGACGTTGGTCTACAACGGGCTGCAATATCGCGATGTGCCGACCCAACGTCGGGGAAGGATACTACCCGTACATTTGGCCAAAATGAAATGGATCCTCCATGAAGAGCGCGTCCACGTCCCGAGTACCTTTGGACGCTTTGAAAAGGGCCGAAGCAAGCAAGCTCGCTGCCTCCACTTCTATTGCGATGACGGTGTCCTGGACTAGACATCTTTTTACTGGGTGCGGTGTGGGATTCCCTTGTGTATGCCCGGCTCCCGCCACAACCGCGAGTGCTTCGAGCACCACATGCGATTAGACCAAGTCGCTCTTGGCAACATGAAGCGGGTCCGCACGGGATAAACACGCCCCACTGCCACGCCCCGCTATCCAGAAACCCTTCCGCTTCCGCCGCTTAGCGGGCGTGGTGTACCATACCGTAAGATAGGGATGATCGCTCGCTATGTAGCCGAAGTCGGTTGTGCATACGAGATTCAGCTTAGGCGTGTCTGCCGCTACTTTAGATATTCACTAACTGTAAATAGCGGTATTTAACAAAACGAAAACTGATTATGAAAACGCGTAATCATACATGCCGGTGTATGATAAATGATATCATACACATAACCCGCCCGAGGCACTAGGACGCGGGCGGTGCATACGCATGACCTGGTTGTGTCGCTCACCAATGTCGAGACGAACGTGGGCATGGAAAGCATAGCATACCACGCTACATACATAGCATGTAGCCCAACGCCCCTAGGGGTGAAATAGAATCCCCTTTGGCGGGCGGCATGCGCGAACGGGCTGGGTTACGCGACTCATTGCGGATGAGACGAGCACGGCGAGTTGCCGCGCGAGGGGACATTGCGTCATCTTCACCAAGCCGTTTACCGCGTGCGGGCACGGTGGTTGAAGCATAGAAATCGGTGTCATTTCATCCCCTACCGATAAGGGGAAAGGAGTTGGAGAACGCGATGCCATAAGGTGCGCATTGCGGAGTTTCCGTGGTAGCGACGAACCAACGATTACCCGCGCGCCGGATTACCTACAGCGATTGAAGTACGGGTACTATTACCAGTAGCGATAGATGAGTCCTGGAGATACTGGTACATGTACTTTCAAAAAAATTCTGTAACCGCTTTATTATTTCATATATTGCTTACAAGAAGAACCAGATGAGCACGGACAGGGAAAGTGGGAGGGGAAACAAGAGGGCAAGAGTGACAAGAGGATCACGGAATCCAAAGCACGGCAAAAGGAAAGCACTACATTGTGCATAAACCTAGCAGATTGAACTAAGGAAACTCTTAAGCCACGTCGAGAATGCAACACGTGGAGGCGACAAGCGGCGCCTCACGCGCCGCTCGAGGAAACACGAGGACGCTTGCGGCCCATGGCGCGGGTGAAGAGCGCCGTGGCTGGAGAAGGCATCCCAGCCGAGGAAGAAGCGGCCTCGACGCCGTTCGCAGCGGCGGACAAACCGCGCAAGACGTTGTCCGCGTGAGCAACATGGACGGCGAGAGAGACCTTTCGACGCCAGGAGGCCAACAACTTGCCCACGTGCATCCCTTTAGATGCGGCTGCCTGCTTGGCTAGCTCCGTCAAGAAAGCCGTGGCGTGGCCGCCAAGAGTACCAAATTCCGTGACTGCAAAGGGAATGAAGCGGATGTCGGGGCGACTCCTCAACCCCTCCGAGTACTTCTCGAACTTGGTCTTCTCAGCGCGGCGGAGAGCGACTTCGGGTGACGGGGGGCTAGACACGCCGAACAAACCGGAAACCACGGCATCAAGGGCAAGTTTTGAGCCTCGGATGCCGTGATAGTGCAAGACACCCACATCCGCGGGGAGACCGTCGTTGCCGTTGGGGAGTTGAACTAACATCGTGGGATCTGTGAGAACCTCGACGCCAACCCCGAGTGCGCCACGAACCTCGGAGATGATTTCTGCAAGGGCCGTCACTAACCAAGAGTGAGCGGTGTGGACCGAAGCATCTCCGCCGCAACGAGCCAAATGGTCCGCAAAAGCAGTGGCCCACGCATCATCCGACATGTCAACACCCGCCGACGAGAACGCACCCCGCATAGCTTGAACCGAGAGATGGCAAAGTGTATTGGGTATCTGGCTTTCTGGAAGGACCACTATCGAAGTGGTGGTACTCCCAAGTTGCGCAGACTGGAGATGAAGTCGGTGGAGGATTTTCCGGAGTTTCTGAGATGGAGAAATCCTTAATTCAGGAATTCTGCGGAAGAACACCGGCAGAACAAGCGAGATTGAATTTGGACAAAGCGCGACAGAAAACCACGGTCCTGAAGTATGCAAACTATTTTCGAGAACAATTATTGGAGCTTCCTCACCGTCACGAAGAAGATAACGTACATGATTTCCAGCGCGGTTTGAGACCCTCGATTCATAAGGAGGTTGCCCTGAAAAACCCTAAGACCCTACACGAGGCGATTCAAGCAGCTCTGCGAGCGGAGGCAGCGGAGACCAAGATTGAGACGACCCAACGTTCGACAGGCCGACTGAACGCCATCGAAGAAGACATCGACTTTTCAGAGGCAGCGGAGGAGATCGACAGTGAGTCGGAGGAAGAATCGCATGGCGCGACCGAAGAAAAGCCGCGGGAGCTATACGAGATTAGACGCCTCACTCAAGAGGAGGTCGACAGATTTAAGAAGGAGGGCAAGTGCTTCATTTGCCACAAGAAGGGACACATCGCTATCGACTGCCCAGACAGAAAGAACAAGAAGAACGACAGAACGAATAAATCCCGGCCGGGAAAGTGAGACTTGAGTCGGCAGCTCGCGGCAAGCTGCAGGATGAGGTTTCGTCTCCTACAGCGACTCGGGAAGAGACCAGAACAGAAGAAGTACGAGACCTGTTACCTCAAACGACATTGAGGCCAGTCTTTAGTTAGGAGCAAGGACTTTAACGACTGGATGATGAATAAGGAGTATTTCCTGAAGTACTCTCATACCTACGGACCTTTCGACTTAGATGGAGCTAGCGATAATGACGGCCTTAATTTTCAAGTGGCGGAGGGTTTTTGCTGTCCGGCGCGCCCATTTCAGGAGAGAGATTTACAGAAGTACCTGAGAATTTGGCTAAATATGCCATTTAATGAATTAGAAGATTTTTGGGGCCATTATTTGCGGAGTAAACTGCGTCATCCCCATCTGAGAGCGGTTATAGTGGTTCCAAAATGTAGGGCAAAACCATGGTTCAAGCTGCTGCGAAATTTCTGACTTGTCGACGAGCTGGCGGCGAAAGAACATGTGTTTACCTGCCCTACGAACGACGGAATAGAAGGAAGAAGGCAAGATGTTGGACCGACAAGATGGACGACGCAAGTCTACGTCGACAACACCGATCGAGTTCGATTTCTGCCTCAGAACCTACAGAATCCCCCGAAGACCTCCTGGACTCACTCGACGACTCTTGTTACCGATGGCCGACGAGTGTTACTAGCGAAAGAGGACACTGGCATGGTCTGGTTTCCTGGTGGCAAACAGGAGATTGAAGACGCGACCCCGGAATACACAGCAGTGCGAGCTCTTACGGAGACAACTGGATTTAAGGTGAGCGAAACAAATTTACGCCTTTTAGGGACGGAGTCTTCCGGACAGAATAAGCGCTACGTGTATATCGCTCGCGTTCGACCCGGATCGATACCGGACGCTACGTCAACTTCTCAGGCAGTATGGGCTACCTGGAAGGAATTAATTTCGGCACGGCGTACGGGTAATCTAGTCCGTGGAGATCAGCAGTTCCTTCTTCGTTACGAGACTTTTGGGAAACCGATCGACGGGTGGATGATCAAGAACGTCCGACTAGAAGACAATGTTCATGCGACGCTACATGTATCCACAACCCAGTCTGGAACAAGTCTATTAGTGTTGGGAGGCACCTTACGCGGACATCGATGCCGTATTTTGGTTGACTCTGGCGCTTCGGAAAATTTCTGCAAGGCTGAGTGGGTACGGGAGCATCACATCCCGACAGTTACTGGAGAGAAATACCGGATAAAATTGGCAGATGGTAGTACAACTACGACTCGCCAGCGACAACGGAATGAAGTGCTCACAGTAGGGACCATGGATATACGTCTGGACGCAATTATGACAGAGCTGGATAAATTCGACATCATCCTCAGTCAACCATGGTTACAAGCCGTCAACCCGGATATAGATTGGTCTACTAAAACGATTCGCGACCGTAAAACTGGCGAAGCTATGGTGTCTCGCGACGAGTACACCGTACATGTGACAGTACATCACTTGGAGGCGGATGCGATGGCAAAGCTGCTTAGACAACAACCAGCAGACCTCTTCGTGATTGGACTACGAGAAGTACAAGACGCGGTCGACGACATCAATACTGATCAACAACCTGAGTGGACGACTTCGTTACGAGATTCCCTGAATGAGTTTACGGACATCATCAAGGAGCCTGACGGTCTACCGCCAACTCGCGAGTGCGACTTTGAAATCAATTTGGAGTGCCATGAACCACCTAAGGAGCGGACGTACCGTATGTCACCAGCAGAACTCCGGGAGGTTCAAGTACAGTTGCAAGACTTACTCACAAAAGGCTGGATTCGTCCGTCTAAATCTCCGTACGGTGCCCCGATTTTATTTGTACGCAAGAAGGATAGTACCATGCGCATGTGCGTAGACTATCGGAAACTCAATGACCTTACGAGGAAAGACCGAACACCGTTACCCTGGATTGATGAGTTACTCGACTCGCTATAAGGGGCTCACTATTTCAGCACGTTGGACCTGTATAAAGGCTATCATCAAGTTCGAGTCAAGGAGCGCGACATACATAAGACAACATTCCGAACTCATTACGGATTGTTCGAATACTGCGTTCTACCCTTTGGACTTTGTAACGCCCCAGCTAGATTCCAAGCGATGATGAATCGAGTTTTGGCCCCGTATCTTGGCAAGTTCTGCGTGGTATATTTGGACGACGTGTTGATCTACAGTAAGACGGCCGACGAACACCTCGAGCATATTCAACTCGTGTTACGAGAGCTGCAACGACACCATTTGCATATCAAACTCTCTAAGTGTTACTTCGGGCGATCGAGCGTCAATTTCCTTGGGCATGTGGTGGAAGCTAGACAGATCCGAATGGACCCCGACAAAGTTGAGGCAATACAAAATTGGCCCCGACCGAAATCTGTGACTGAAGTACGTGGATTTCTGGGACTTGCTGGATATTACCGGAGGTTTATCAACCAATTCGCAACCCTAGCAACCCCATTAACGGACCTGACCAAGAAGACACCAGAATTTCGTTGGACTCCTCAAGCCGAGTCAGCATTCGAGCAAATTAAAGACGCGATGGTACGTGCACCAGTACTGGTAATTCCTGACACTTCTCCTAATGCAAGGTACACACTGTACACAGATGCTTCTGGATTTGCAGTAGGAGCTGTGCTGTTACAAGACCAAGGTATTGGATTATAACATGTTGCGTACCATGCTCGAAAGATGAACAAGCATGAGGTACACTATCTTGTCCACGAACAAGAGCTACTGGCAGTTCGCTACGCTCTACTGAAGTTCCGTTGCTACTTAGATGGCGCGGCGGGATTTACAGTAATTACGGACCACGACACATTGCGACACTTCTTTCGGCAGCGCGATTTGTCTACTCGACAGGTGCGATGGCTTCAAGTTTTAGCACCTTACCAGCGACATATGGACATCGTATACAAGAAGGGAGCAGTCAACCATGCAGACGCTCTGTCTCGCGAACCTGACCTGAAGGACTCATTACAGAACCTGCAACTGTTACGCGATTGGACCAACGACGAAGCAGAATGCGAGTTACGCGCGCAGATTTTTTCCCTGGAATCCCGGTTACATCCTAACTCAGGACTTCATGCGGAAATCAAAAGCGCTTATGACTCGGACAAATATCTGCTTACCCGGAAATCTCTGCCTACCTGGATGGTACGTCAATCTAATGGACTCTTGTACGCCTACGGGACAAGATTGTATGTTCCGAACGTCTCTACATTGCGATCAAGAGTACTGTACGAACTACACGACGCACCGACCGCGGGACACCCTGGTATTATTCGACTATTGGCAGCAGTGACCCGGACGTTTTGGTGGCCTAACATGAAGCGGACAGTACAACACTATGTACGCAGCTGTGTTACTTGTCAACGCAACAAGGCAGCGCGACACAAGCCTTATGGACTCCTTCAATCGCATGAGGTACCGACCAAGCCCTTTGAGCATGTATCGCTTGACATGATTACGGACCTTCCTGAGTGCGATGGGTATGATGTTGTGGTGGTATTCGTCTGTATGCTTACGAAACGGACGATTGTCGAGCCAATTACGAAAACGATTACAGCGGAACAATTAGCAAAAGTTATGCACCGCGCTGTTTTTCGGCATTTTGGCTTACCACGGAAATTAATATCCGATCGAGACCCCCGGTTTATGAGCGAATTCTGGCAAACCCTATTTAGGGCTGTTGGCACCAAGCTTAATATCTCTACGAGCTGTCACCCCCATACAGATGGCCAAACTGAACGAGTAAACCAGACATGGGAGCAAGTCATACGATGCTATGTGCACCCCTTGCACGACGACTGGGTTCAACACCTTACCAACGTGGAGTTCGCGATCAACGCAGCGGTTTCTACGTCAACGACTATGTCTCCATTTAAGGCGACGCTAGGATTCGAGCCGACATCTCCAACGACGGCTACATTTGAAGATAACGAGCCTAGCCGTACTTTACCGGAGCAAGTGAAGATTCTGGTCGAGATGCACAGATTTGCCCACGACTGCGTCAAAGCAGCCCAGGCACACATGCAAGACGCTGCAAATCGGCACCGGTTACCAGTACCTTTTACTGTTGGCGACAAGGTTAAGCTCAAGGCGACAAATCTATGGTTTGTACAACAACCATGTTCTAAACTACGCAACCGCTACATTGGACCGTTTTTCATTACGGAGGAAGTTTCCCCGGTTGCATTTCGGCTTAAGCTACCCCCTGGAGTACGGATTCACGATGTTGTACACGCCAGTCTACTGGAAAGATGGAATTCAGAACCATAACAGGCCAACTGTGCGCAGCCAATTCCGATTGTGCACGATGCGAAGCGATTTGAAGTCAACAAAATACTCGACGTGGCTTTTAACTCCAATGGCACGGGACTTTTGTTTAAGGTCCGCTGGGCAGCACCGTTCAACGTACCTAGCGAGGACACTTGGGAACCCATGCGAGGAGTCAACCACTTAAACATCTTTTCCGAATTCCTTCGAACGGATGTTTATCGAGAATTTTCTGGCACCCCTGACTTTGTCAGATTTCGCAATCGCTGGCCTGCAAGAACCCCCAAGAAGCCAAGACCCTGAGTACTGCACAGCGAGGACGCTGGTGCTTAAGGAGGGGAGAGTGTCATATCCTAGCCATTTAGCTAGGTGCTAGTATATGACATTATTTATTTCCTCTAAATGGTACCTGTATCTTAGCGATATTCAGTGACTCTTTTATTGTCATCACGGCAGTACAACTGTATCGCCGTATTTTCCCTAGACAGTACAGAGTTACTAGCAGTATCTCTTCTAGATAGTTCTAAATACCCCCCTTCCAAGATCGAAATTGATTTAATAAAATACTTTTCCTCGTATTTTTCAGGTCCCGATACCTGTACTTTACTCGTATGACCGCGGTACGTGACGTCTCAACAGAAAAATATAAAAATATTGCTCTGTGACCCCCCCCCCCCCCCCTCACAGAGCATTATTTTTGATTATTTTCACCATGACGGGGTTTCCTTAATGTTTTCGGGATTTTCATTTATCCGCAGAATGCCCGAAGACCTGTAGCTCGTGCGGTAGTGATTCCCCGCGCCTGTGATCCCTAGCGACACATCCCGCCGCCCATTCCTTGTCGCCTCCACAACAACACAAGAGAGGGTAGTCCTATGTCAACTACACAACTGGAGAATATACCATATTCCCCTATGAATAATGAGGAAAATGGTCAAGGCGAGCGGCGCGCGTGTTGCTATGGGTCGTTTTGCATAGCTCCTACGGGCGCACTCGAGTATACGAACATCAAGTGGTACATGACCGCTTGCTCTTGATTAGTCGATGTCGTGCCCATCAAATAGATAGCGAGGGCGACATACAGGCATGTGTCAATGTGTCACCCACTGGACAATGTCGAGTGATATCCGATAGCATCAAACTCGAGGCCGCGATGAGGAGAGCGGCAAGGCTCCTTCCACTACGCTTGGCGTTAAAAGAAACGGGGTCCGATGATACGACCGCCCCAAGAATGTATAAGAAATTCCATAGATACTACGTGTTGGAACTTGTGGTTTTCGTTGTGGCAAAATTGTGAGTCGGGGGCTAAACGCTTCACGGCATGGCGACGATAGTGGTAATAGGCGCTTTCACGCCCGCGGCCCGCTCTTGCGCCCCGCGGCCCGCGGAGCCTCCGCGGAGCCTCCGCGAAGGCGTATACGAGGAAAAGGGTTTTATTAAATCAATTTCGATCTCAGAAGGGGGGTAAGAGCTTGTGCGATAAGGTTAGAAAGACGGTACGAGTAACCTTAGTTAACCTGTATCACTAGTAATAGTTTGGTTTAGTTAGCAGACAGCACAAGCTACAGGTTCTAAGGCTGTTTCTAGAACACCTGAGGTGTGGATATTTAAGACGGGGACTTACTGGTAGAGAAGAAGACCGGTAGAGATTTGGTTACAAGAAAAACTAGATGAGCACGGACAGGGAAAGTGGGAGGGGAAACAAGAGGGCAAGAGTGACAAGAGGATCACGGAATCCAAAGCACGGCAAAAGGAAAGCACTACATTGTGCATAAACCTAGCAGATTGAACTAAGGAAACTCCTAGGCCGCGCCGAGAATGCAAAACGTGGAGGCGACAAGCGGCGCCTCACGCGCCGCTCGAGGAAACACGAGGACGCTTGCGGCCCATGGCGCGGGTGAAGAGCGCCGTAGCAGGAGAAGGCATCCCAGCCGAGGAAGAAGCGGCCTCGACGCCGTCCGCAGCGGCGGACAAACCGCGCAAGACGTTGTCCGCGTGAGCAACATGGACGGCGAGAGAGACCTTTCGACGCCAGGAGGCCAACAACTTGCCCACATGCATCCCTTTAGATGCGGCTGCCTGCTTGGCTAGCTCCGTCAAGAAAGCCGTGGCGTGGCCGCCGAGAGTACCGAATCCCGTGACAGCAAAGGGAATGAAACGGATGTCGGGCCGACTCCTCACCCCTTCGGAGTACTTCTCGAACTTGGTCTTCTCAGCACGGCGGAGAGCGACTTCGGGTGACGGGGGGCTAGACACGCCGAACAAACCGGAAACCACGGCATCAAGGGCAAGTTTTGAGCCTCGGATGCCGTGATAGTGCAAGACACCCACATCCGCGGGGAGACCGTCGTTGCCGTTGGGGAGTTGAACTAACATCGTGGGATCTGTGAGAACCTCGACGCCAACCCTGAGTGCGCCACGAACCTCGGAGATAATTTCCGCAAGGGCCGTCACTAACCAAGAGTGAGCGGTGTGGACCGAAGCATCTCCGCCGCATCGAGCCAAATGGTCCGCGAAAGTAGTGGCCCACGCATCGTCCGACATGTCTACACCCGCCGACGAGAACGCACCCCGCATAGCTTGAACCGAGAGATGGCAAGAAGCACAAGCAGTGGGGGAGCGTAGAGTTGAGAGGATGCGGGATGAGGGTAGGCCGAAGATGCGACAGACCGCGACGCGGAAAACTGCGTCGTAGTGCTCAGGGAACTTGTCACGGAGCTCGCCCAAGCGACCGGAAGTAGGCGGGTCCGAAGCCAAAAAACGCAAGGGCGCCGTGGCCGAGACGAGATACAAAACGCCTAGACTCCGGCCGAGCGCGGTTGGAAAACGTGGGAGCGAGCTTCGCGAAGCGAAACAAGTTGACGCGCTCACTGATGTCCGCTTGTAGCTTTGGAAAGATGTCCGTGACAAACGCCGAAAGGGGTACGAGCGAGGGTAGGCCATCAAGGGACTGGGCGATCTGCTCGTTGTTTGATCGTGCTTCAGCTACGCAGCCTGCGTGAGCCACCGTTGTACATTGCGGGGGGAGCATCCATAAGACTGTGGTTATCAAGGGTTCAGACTCGGCGAGAGCGTGAGAACCGCACGCAACATCTAAGCGCGCCCACGACGAAGCGAGTTCTAACGACCACATGGGTGCGTTGTCGCCGTCGTCTCCGTCCGGTGTGCCGGGCCTTCGGGACACCGCTGAGGTCATAGCAGTCGCTAACCGTCCATACATGATCGGCTCCATCGGAACATCGTCTTTGGAGTCCCCGCGCACGCGAGCGTCTTGTGTTGTAAGGAAACGGATACCTGAGCCCACTGCCAAACCGGCCGCTCCGACATGGGCCGCGTCCGCCAAGGCAGCCAAGTCCCCCACCCCTATGCCTCCGAAACGTATAGGAAGAGACATCTCGGAGCGAGTGTTGCGGGGTAGGCTAGATGCGGGAAGGCCCAATATCTCAGCCGCCACATCTAGGGTAGCATTGTCAGCGCGCTCGAGGAAGGTCACGACGGTGTCGCCGTAGCCCTCGCCCCTGCCAAGACCTCGGGGGACTGTACGGGCAAAGTGTCCGAAGCGGCGGTTGCAATGTTGATGGATACGAAGCGCAGTGTGAGAGTGCCGGTGAGCCGCTAGACCCCTTAGACGCTCGCCGTAGGCCTCATACTTACTTAAGGCCGTTTCAAACACGTCTCGAGCAAAATACGATGTACCCAATGGCCCGCCCAATACTTTCGTCCCTCCTGTGGAGACGTTTACTCCCCGCATGATTAGAAGAAGACCGGTACAGAATAGAATTACGCCACACCTAGATTGTAAGAAACCCTGTTCCTATGACAATCTTACTAATTCTCTCTACGTTGTATAATTAGATCCAGAGATTAGGTTCTACTATTAGTCTAAGGTTGCCAACTTAGCCTAACCAAAGTAGCACCTCACACATATCCCATGGTTCCCGTGCTCTTGGTATATCAGTCAACTCCACGGCCGGATTGTCCACGTACTTATTGAAGACTTCATGCTTGAAGCGGGGACTGCTACTAAGGGGTTGGACTTGCGGTTTGAGGTCCGCCGTATTCGGTCGGGAGCTTCTCGAGATCGCCATGGGGATATGGTTTGGTTAGACTTCATGGCTCCGCACCGTCATCTTGTTGTTGATGTGACGGTTACAAGTGCTCGCATCAACACTAATGCTTCTCGTATTTTACACCCCCTAGCAACCTTGCATTGGGAGCTCAGCATGGCAAATTTGATGCGGACCTCCGCACTTTTGCTTGCTTGGCACGCCTTCGGTTCAGTCGATCCATAACTACTATCCCTTCGCCATGGAGAAAGGGGGCCGGTTGGCGCCGATGGCGGCTGCGTTGGTTGGTCGCTTGCCTATCATGAGTTGGTTGATCGCTTGGCTATTTTGGTGGCAGTTCGTCGCTTCCCTTGCATGGGTGCTGCTGATTCTCGCTCCTTGCGCTTTTACAGTCATGTCCGTATGTAACATTTCGTTCGTCGTACTAGCTCTTTTCTCTTTCGGCGGTTTTTGGGGGATGTGCGACGTGAGTTAATGCAACGTCTTTGTGCTGCTCTTCATGGCACTCTGGGTTCCTATCACCGCGACGCTTTTCAAGAGGGCAGTGGTGACGTTGTGACATGTCTTCATGTTCCTCGGGTTTGGGGTATTTCCTCTTTTCTTCTCTTTTTCTTGGTGGCCTCCACTGTTTTCTCTTGTGATATATAATATCGAATACGTCATATAAAATAGTCTGATACCTTAATCTGAAATATCAAAAACATATATAAGCCGTCAAAAAAACAAGTTTCAATAATCTGCGGTACCCTTATAGGCAATGTTCACATATATAAGAAATTCAGCAACTGTTATTGATGGTATATATATCGAATACGTCATATAAAATAGGAAGACCTTTGCATGCTGATACGGTAATCTGAAATATAAAAAACGTATATAAGACGTCCAATAAACAAGTTTCAATAATCTGCGGTACCCTTATAGGCAATGTACACATATATAAGAAATTCAACAATTGTTACTTATGGTATAAAAACTTGCAGTTCCTGCTACGAACGAAGCAAGATTGGGCAGCCCGCCTTCACCGGTCGTTTATCACAACAACGACCCTTTCGGCGCATGACTCGACATGCATCCAACCTCAAAAAAATGTTAAACTCTCTATCTCGCAAGCACGATATCCCGCTTCAGTAGGGTGCTTTCTCGCGCGGATCAAAGAGAAACCAAGGCTCGGCGGGCTCGAAGCCCCGCAAGCGTGAGCCCGCACTTTGTACCGCCGCACACTCCATGCCGCATTTGAACATCGGCTTTAGTGGCTGTGTGAAACCCGCTTTACAGAGTGACGCGTACGGGTTCAGGTACGCAAGGCAAAAAAATGACCCAAAGCGCAATTAAATCGTGGACTTTTGTTTCTGACCACCCGCCACTATTTGACCACCCTATATAGCGGAACGTACTACTTTGAGCTCTCATGTGTCGGTCAAGACTCAGACTTGCATGCAATTGGGGTCGACATGTCTTTGTTACGCCCTAGCCCCTACTGATGGTGCATTTTGTGGTCAATGACACCGAGCCGGGCATCCATGATTCATTTCCGTCCGGCGGCTTTTGCCCAAGTCGGCCCGGCGACGACTGATCAGCGTAAGGCGTTTCAATACCCCTTTCCAACACCAACCCTATACCGGTGCATACTCGATGCTAGAGGAAATGCGGCCTCATTGCGAGGGTTTTTAGCTTCTTACAAGCGTGTCGTCACAATGGTGATTGCGGCGAGCTCGGGAATAAACAATAAGTGCATGCTCATATAATTCAAAAATCGACAACCGCAGCTTTGCTGACAGCGGCAAGCCCAACCGCGGGTGCATGCACACACTACAATATTGATAGCCCCCTTTACCCCTCCACCGAGCCCTCGAACTTACCCCAGTGTGTTGTTGTGTTTGCGACGCTTTCTTCTCCGTGATGCAACCAACAAAGCCGCGTCAAGGGACTTCGGCCCATCACATTATCTCGTGACGACGACACGTTCAACCTTGCTCGACCTCGAAGCGCGTGTGGCCGTCTCGCCTCGTTCATGTGCATGATCGCGCGTCAAATAAAACAGGTCTATGTATGGCTGTGTTAGTTCGGATGGCGCTAAGGCCTGCGAAGGACGAGGTCGTTGTCCCTTCGTAATCTTTGGCATCAGCCTTTGTCTATCGACATGCCTCCGCAGTCTACCCCTACGATCTTCAATACTAAAATCAAGGAAGTGTTTGATTTCGGTAAACGTGTTTACGCTGCTCGTATGTAGTCATGCATGCATAATGGCATTTGGGTTTTTTTATGAGTTGGCATAGCAGAATTAGACTGGTAGTGCATGATAATATTGCTGCTACGGTGTTGATGATGAATTTATATTGCATTTTCCGATGATGTTGCTGCTTGTGAATGTCGATTTTGTCATTGACAAAACTGACGCTTTTGCATGGTAATGATGTTGTTGCCTATGTTGTTGTTGTTATTGCTGTTTTTGCCATTTATGTCGATGGTTTATGCTACTGCTACTACTATTACTATTATTGATGTTGCATGATGATGTAAGTATTAACGTTGTTGACCTCCCCACATGGCAGTCATTGGAGAAGTTTCTGGGACTCCGGGAGCCCATCCGGTAATACTCAAATATAACAAGCTAACACGCCCATGATTGCGCTCACCAAGGTCGTGTCGACCACAACAACAAGCGAAATTATCGAAGAGGCTAACAAACTTTGGGGAGTCAAGCTACTACCCGACAACTTTCGAATCTTCTCTCGCCCCAACCCCCTTGCGCTCAAGACACATGAAGGCCGTCGTAACTCCCCCCCATTTACCAGCACAATGCTCATCCGCCTGAAACGCGGACCGGCTAAAGAAGTTCTACATCAACATAACCACTCCCAAGACCACAACCAAGTCCTAACCGACCACGAAGGCAGCCCTTGAGAGACCTCTACCATAGCCCCCCCCATCTGAATGACGCCGAGAAAGGGGGGCATCATATCTAGTTCTCGTGTCCTGAACTCCAAGGCGTTAAAAACTATCAAGCCAAGTACCTCCTCCTCTTCGACGACGGCTACGCCCAACTTCATGACGTGGACAATACCCTATATGCTGCAACACATGAGGTGCGGACGGAGTACGAAGCTATAGACACCCTCCCTTTATCAAGCCCAGTGGTCCAACCCCCCCCCCCCCCCCCCCCCCCCGGAGGAACGATCATGCATGCCTTCGAAATGCGGGACGTATACAAACCCCACGGTCCAAGCCCGGTGACCCGACTCGACCTAGTATTAACACAATACGCCCACTGCGTGATCGACGCCCTCGAAAATACTCTATTGGCCTATCCTATGGGGGAGAGACTCACCCACTTCACATTGAGCGGCATGCCCCCTCTACGCAACAAGCAACATGACCACACACATATCGTCGATCGACAGTTCTACCGCTAGGGGTTAGTCTGCCGCATGATCGAACCTTCCGACTTTGCCGACTTTGCCTTACTACTTGCAGACCACATGGCTATAGCGATAACCGACTCCATCAACTACCACCTCGACATGGCAAGAGGCAGATACGGCCTACACGCTCTATACTCCACCCTCATGGCAGCAAGGGTCGACCATACCAACTTCCCTACGGAGGCGGCACTCTCCGCCGATGAACTCGGTTGGGTCGGCGCTGTCGCTATGGCCAACGAGGCCGCTACCTTTACCGACACCCGAAAGATCACTATTCCCCTCCTCTACGTCATTTCCCTCCGAAAGATCACTATTCACATGATTCCCGACCCGATGAACCCCCGGTTTCTTCGTATCTACCGCGCACCAAAGTCCTCGTTGGAGGAAGGCGAATTCCTCCCCCCAAACCTATCTCCCATACCCAAGGCTCCCTTAACCGCATTGACCTAGCGACTAGACTCGTCGCGGACGCTACGTGGACCTCTAGCGGCCTACCTCTCCCGAATAAATCACGCCCTACGCGCCACCACCACATTATTGAACTCCAAAAGATCATATTTGCTAGAGTCGTTTTGTCCGCTCACGGCGCGAGCCTTATCAGAGGCATTGCCAAACTTGCTACACCGGTTGATCGCTCACCAAGGCTATCGACAAACTCCTCCGCCTCCATACCTCCTCCCGTGACCGACCGGAGACTCATCATGCCGACAATACCTCTTAGCCCACTGACATTACCGACGTCGGTTGACAACACCGCCGACAAGCCCCACTCTTTCCCCACTATAGTAAAACAGCATAACGACCACCTTACCGTTATGTAGGAGGACACCCGTCTTACAGACACACCAAACGAAGCCCCGTTGCAGCTAGTTCGTCCTACTAACCGGCGTCCACATGATTGAACCGCTAGTACACTCATTTGAGTTGGACGGTTATCAAACGCATCGTATCTCCATGCGACTCGCGCTCCGATCAGCCTCCCCCAATTCCCGCCCGACAATTGCGGAGGAACACGCGGCTTTGCTAGCCGAAGACCCCCTCTTGTTCCCTCGCCCGGTGGGAAAATGCCAAGACCCCGACTCCCGCCGCTCTCATCTCCCTCGCCTAGAAGCCTCAACGCCCCAACGCCCTCGTCCTCCTCCACTTGAATATGCTGCGACTGATGTCTTCCTTAACGATACCCCCCGTCGATCCGCACGAGCCCGATCCCCGGTAGTTGCCCACTCAGCATGGGGACGCCTAAAAAAATCACCCGCGCCTCGACCTAAGCCCCGGTAGGAATAATCAACGGTGGGACGTTAAAGAATGCCTTTACCGTTCTTTCTAGAAGGCGTGCCACGAGTGGGTGAGGGAAGGGAGGGGGGCTAGCAGGCAAGTCCCTAAACAAAGCGATCGGAGTTAGCGATAAGACTAACTATAGGCGGTTTATTTTCCGTAGCGACGGGAGACTTTGAGGATTTTACAACGAGACTTTGCCGCTGAGCAATATGTAGTGCAGTACTTTCCATCCTTTGGTCCCGCCGTATCTTGATTACACTCCCATGTACGGTTTTACAAATTTAGTCCGTACGAGTATATACGATTAAGGATGCCGGCCCAAAAATTTACTCTATGTCCTTGATGGCATATGCAAGAAGGCCCTTAGACATCACCTATCAACGCGTTAGCGGTACACGTTGTAAATCATTTTCATTTTTCATAACATTGCTGATACTTAAGGTATAAATGCTTATGTTGCATTATGTTGTTGCTGGTGGTAGTATCTCTTGTTGTTTATGGTGCTAAGGCTGCCACTGATTTTGGTTCGAGCAAATGTTGCTCCTACATGTTAAAAATAATGTTGTTGTTGGTAACCCGTTGCCCCCGTATTGCGGCGGTAAAGGACGCTTAGCACTTCGACGGCAACGCAACCGGCAAGGCGGCGCTTGCGGTATCGGGGGCTAGATGCAAAGCGAATAAGTGAAAGGCGAAGGAGGAGACTGCGAAAAAATAACGAGGAGCAAACGAATAGGCGAGTATCAGTGGCTACGGATACGCAACTCACTTCTCATCAATGGAAAGATCTCGTGTGACACCACTTCTATCGACTCCTTCCAAGTACAAGAGTTGAAGGCGCTACTCATGCACGCCGACCCTGAATCCGGCAATCCCAAGAGGACGAGGTAAAGATGAAGGAGCGCATGTTTGACCGCCGAAGCGTCAAGACTGCGCTTGAGAACAACATGACTGCGATGGTTACATAAACCGTGCACAACCGTCCCTCTACTCGCTGGTCAAACAACAAATCTAGCCGACCATTATGTCCTAGAGTGCCGAAATCGAACCCACTCCATCTATCATCCCTTAACCCCCGTCCTATACAGAGCGAAAAACCACGCGTGCCGCGTGGTCCTGTACGTTTTTTGTACGTGATGTTACAATTTTCACGTAGAAGTACGCCACGCGACCACGCGTGCCTTCCGTGACACGAAACGTGCTGTCACGGGCACGCAGAGGTCGTGTGACAGGCACGCGTGGTCCTGCGTGCCCGCGTGGTCCCTGTGGCCCGGGATCTAGTGAAACCTTCGTCACCCAACCCCATGCCTTACCGCCACAACCACCACGATTCCCTGGAAATCACCGCAAAATAAACTTTAAAATGTAAGGGATTTAACTAATTTCTCCTCTTTCACCCGTCGGTCGCCGAATTGGGGTCGGACGGAAGTGATCGGTTGCCCGCGCGGCGGCTCCCGCCGCTACCGTGCGGGCCACCGGCCGGCGCATACTCCCGACGCGATCTTTGGAATCTTGCCTAGGTTAACGGAAAATAATTTAAAAAGTGCACAATATGTGCTTCTAGGGGATACATGGGTGGATAGTTAGTGAATAATAATTATGTTGTCGCTTGTTGAAAGTCATGTAGTAGAGCGTGTAAGTGCGGTGGGATGGCGCGCTTCCGTCGTCGTTGAAATGAGCGGTGCGCGCGAAGCAAGACAAGGTGCGGGAATATATGGTTAGAGGCAAACGGTGGCGCTACTAAAATGCTAGCGATAATGGTAGGATTCTTTCGCCATCGCGTGCCTCCGAGCCATCATGGCATACTAGCTAGTCGCTAGCGGTAGCTGCGCTGCTAGATCAGGTCAACATCAGGCGACCACGCGTGTTCGTGCCTCCGTGCCCACTTTGTCGTATAGGACGGCAAAATCGACACTTTAGAAACTGTACTAGTACGACAAGAAACGTACAAAAGTGACCACGCGGCACGCGTGGTTTTCCGCTCTGTATAGGACGGCCCTAAGTCTACGTTTAATCTGTGCATGGCCTTGTCCTAGGCGCGGGGACGTTCTGTTCAATTCCTAGGCGCGGGGACGTTTTGTTCAATTTCCTGTGGAAACGATGCAATTGGATTGGTTCTTTTTACAATAATATTGCATATAATTCCAATATGTAGTAGGTCATACGCCCGCGGGTGTCGTTGCCGCGGAGACATCCGGCTGGCCGATCGGGGGATACAGGCTGAAAATTCTGCGTTTACGCGCTAGCCAATAATCATTTGTTGGAACGCTAGTCATTTTATTTTCAACCGTGTATCCACATCTTGCTAGCAACTGTGGCATAAAAACGACTCTTGTCCCACCTCGCCTAAAATTTGCAGTGCCAAGAAATGTGGTCGAACTTTTCTTTGCTGATATCCATTGCCGAACATGGCTTTCCATGGTTTTTGCGTCACGGCTAGGGGCCAGAACGAAAAAGTAACGGGTACTTGTATGAGGTCAATATCTTCTTAAGCCGATATTCACATTAGACATGCGGTACACGGCTCGCGAGCCATGTACCGAAAATATCACTTTTACAGGTATTCACATTACGGTACACGGCTCGCGAGCCGTGTATCGGCCAAATCGGAACACGGCTTGGGCAAATAAACAAACACGGCTTGAGCTTCAAGCCGTGTTCCTTTTCCGCAGAGCCGTGTACCGGGAGGAGGTACACGGCTCGGGAAACTAGTACATTACACAGTACATACCGCTTATCGCGTCTGGCGGGCTATTCCCCCCTATAGCTGGCAATAATAGCTACGCCGTATCGCTACGCAGTATCCCACCACCCACAGCCCCGTCTAGCATCGCTAGCACATTCCGCCCGTTATACCTCGGCGCAAACGTTACGAAGAGGGGGCCGCGCAATCCGGAAGCTAGCACTGGATAGAGGCGGAGAAATAAGTTGCATCAAAGTGGCTGGACATCAAGGCGGAAGTTGCGGGCGTGATCTTTGAGGTACCCGCCCGCCTTGCCCACCTGCCCGACTTGTCACAACCCGACACGCGAACTTTTGTATATGACTCTATCCCACCCGCTTTAGGTTGCTGGCGAGTTCTTGGACGGTGAAGAGAACCCCCCCCCTCTATTTTGGTCGGGAGCAAGTGGTCGACAGGTGGTCGGGAGGGCGTAACGGTAGCGGAGAGCGCTTGGGATGCACTTGGCCGGGCAAGTTCCCGGTACCAATCCGGCCCGCAGGAACGCAGACTGCCTTCGAGGAGCGCGGGATTAAAAAAAAAAATGTTGCAGGACGGAGACGGCTCTAGTAGGAGGGAATTCCGGCGAGTGGGCGCGTAGGCGAATTTCGCAAGCGTCTAATACAAAATATCGGTTGTTGTGAGGGGGGTGAGCTTGAGTGTACGCCACCGCAGTGACACAACATGATCTCCAACCTTTAGCTGTAAATAAATGTGTCGTTATGCTAATTTTTGTGAAGCTGATGCAAGACACACACACACACACACACACACACCCATACACACACACACACACACACACACACACACACACACACACACACACACACACACACACACACACACACACACACACACACACACACACACGGCGCGCGCGCGTGCATGCGCGCGTGCGCGCACAGGCACACTTCTTCTACTTTTGCAGCTGCTGTTTTTCTTTATAAGATTATGCTCATACTTCAACATTTGTTATAGCTGTTGC
>JAPMLY010003156.1:20000-26670 GCA_026401115.1 Tetraselmis chui | reverse complement strand
GCGACGCGCCATGCTGTGGAGCATCGCATAAGCATTGTCCCGGATAGCGCGCCATGGGCGTCCGGCTCTGCCGAGCATGTGATGGGCATATGCGGCAGAGAATTGTACCCCGACGCCGAGGCGGGCGCACATCTGGCGGGTGACAGCTGCTTCGAACACATAGTCCGAATCGAATACCATGACCGGTGCGAACGCGCTTGAGTGGGGGTGATAGCGTGCATGCAAGTGTTTTATGTCCAGCATGATGGCTTCCAGCTCAACACATGCGTCGTCCTTGGACTTGAGGAACCGCACCCACATGTAATGGGTATGGTGGTCGATGACGAGCTGGCAGTAGCGGAGGCCATGTGAGGAGGGGACATTAAATGGACCCCAAAGGCCAAAGGACAGGTTGAGACGGGGACGGGAGGGTTTCGCGCGAGCAACAGTGTTGCGTGGTGCAACAGTGGCCTTGTGGAGCAAGCATGAATCGCAAGAAACAGTTTTTACATAGCTGGCTAATGCTGGCCTAGTTGGAACACCGTGGGTTTTCTGGGCTTGCATGCTTTGCATAAGGTGTCATAACCGGCGGTGCCACAGTACAGGGTCGCAATGGGCAGTCAGGGCAACACGAAAACAAGGGTCACGCGCTTTTTCCGCGGAGGGGCTTGAGGGGAGCTCTGGCTGGCGCGGTAGGAGGTACATACCGTTTCCGGATGGCTCTAGCACACCCATTCATGTGGGCACCACAAGGAGACCCGTATCAAAGTCAGTAGGGAAGAGGAATTTACAACCGTTATGGGAGTGCATCCAACTGACATTGAGTTGTCTCCCGATGCGTTGAGCAAAGCGGGATGACATGTCGGGGGTGTACAATGCATGGACCGTGCGGTGAATGAGCTTGCCAGATGCCAGCCGAATAACAGAAATGCGCGCTGAGCCACTGCCCTTAACGTCGACGCCGACCCCACCAACGCGAGAGCGAGCGCAGGGGGGTGAATGTAACGAAGTCACTTCGAAACACGGTCCAGTTGAACGAGCAGGCCGAATAAACTACCCCAAACTGTGAGAGGACACGAGCCGGAGAGAGAGAAAATGAGAATGCGACCGAGCTGAAGGGGACACTCACCTCGGTGTCATTGCATTCATCCGTGAATTCCTCGAGAGGGGGCAGACCGTCCGTGTCATCGGCGGTGAAGTCATTCAGCAGAGCCGCGTGCGCATAGGCTGATCCACCAAGGGTGCCGTACTTTTGGATTATCATCTTTCGTTTGGTAAGGGTCCACCTCAGTAGGGCGTCATTTGGGGCAATGCGAGAGGACAATATGTGGTCCAGGCTGCCATAGGCACTGCACTTATTGGGGAAGCCGCGACCACCACGAGTGCCACGTTGGGGGTGTCCTCGACCGTTGTGTGAACCGCGGCCAGCAACGACAAACGCAAAGATGGGAGGGGGGATGCGTCGGGAGCTGACACGCCCAGAGCAGAAACTTCATCGTTCATGTTGTGTGTCTGGAGGAGAATGTTGGCCATCACTTCATCAGCGGACAACACGTAGCCGGTGTCGAAGGCGTTGATGGCACATTGTTTAGCCGGACCGAAGGGGCCGGTGCTGGAGATGCCACGCAGCATGAGGAGGGCGAGGCTGTGGTGGTGGATGGCTGCGGAACCATCAACCATATGACATGTCTCATTATAGTCATCGAACATCTGCCTCATGAAGTGGACATAGTCACTCTGGGACTGTCTAGGGCGCAATCTGAGCATGAGGCTGTCCAGCAAGGACAGAGAGCGAGCAAAGGACCGGCAGTCTAAGCGTTCACACAAGATATCCCACGCGACAGTGGCGTAGTCGGGACGTGCTGATGAGACACACTTCATTGCTTGGTCAGCGCGCTGATTGGCGCTCGCTGCATGAACCAGCAGTGCGTAGGCGTGGCGTTCCGCATGCTCATCCAGTTTGACGCTTGACTCGCGGATGGCCACCACGGGGGGAGATACGCTACCTTGAGTGAAAGGAAGTTAAGGAAGTTCCTCGTCCACTGCTTGAAGTCCGTGGTTGGCCCCATGGTAGGGACCGACATCTTCATGGACCGGTTGAGGGCGTCCTTATCGAAACCGGTCGCTTCATGGGCCGCGCAGCCGATAACCATCGGGTCAATGGTGGGGCGACGGCCGCCACGGCTTGTGTGAGCACCACGCTGGGCAGGAGGGGAATGCCGGCCATGGATGGGGGGAGGTGGGCCACTAGGAAAGGGAGAGTGGCCCGCCACTTTAGGCGGCGGGCCGTACGGGTGCGTGTGGCCACGGGAGGTGGGGACGTGATGCGGCGGCGCCTCCGTGAAGTGAGGGCCGAGGGATGGAAGGGCATATCCGGCAGGGGGGTAGGGTAGAGGTGGTGGGAGCACATCCACGGGCTGCTCGTGACGCGAGGGTTCGCGGTGCGCATCGTGACGGCGTTGCGTGACATGGGAGTCGGCGACATCAATTGCAACGGCACCTGCAGCCTTGGCCGTCTGCGCGTCCAGACGAGCGTTAATGAGCGCCATTTGCTCGAGGACGAGTGCGAGCGTATCATGAGCAGGGGCTAGCGAACTCTGCTGAGAGTTGGGGTCAGGGGAAACAACAAGCGTGGTAGGAGGAGAGTCGGCCGAGCGAGTTTTAGGTGCCTTCGCGGCAGACGAAAGAACGAACATGACGACATGCAACAATAAAAGCCGCTACCCGGACTTGTGCCTGACAACGGTTTCAGAGAGACGGCATGATGCCCGCCAACCCCTCGGCATGTAGCCCCGGGGTGTCTCAAAGTACCTTTTCTGTATCCTCCACCCAGTTTGGGGCACAAGTCGAGGCCGCGGCCAGGT
The DNA here is from genome assembly GCA_026401115.1 of Tetraselmis chui. Classification (NCBI taxonomy): domain Eukaryota; kingdom Viridiplantae; phylum Chlorophyta; class Chlorodendrophyceae; order Chlorodendrales; family Chlorodendraceae; genus Tetraselmis; species Tetraselmis chui. The sequence goes on along the minus strand of JAPMLY010003156.1, from coordinate 23,827 downwards.
CAAGTGGAGCGCTGCGCTGGCGGTTGAGTCGCTAGGTAAATATATGTATTTAAGTAAGCTAGGGCTGTCGTGCACCCTATGTATGCGTATTCACCCGATAGTGCGCCCCCCCCTTCTTTAGCTTGGACATGTGTGCACCATGTCCACACACGACGAGTGCGTCGGTGTGGGTAGCAGGCTGTCGTCCTCGACTAGCAAACTTAGGTGGAGTGGAGGTGTGTTTCAAAGCGCAGTTTATCTTGGCGATACCGCCGACTACAAGGTGAAAGTACTACGTTTCTATATAAACTTGCCTTCTGCGGAAAACTTGGCGATCGCAGCTCGCCGAACCAGGTTGTCGCGCGTGAGTGACGTGAGGCGGGGGCCCATAACCTGCTAAACCGTGCACACACGATCACTATGGAAGGTAACTAACGCACACGTAGTTACAGTTACAATCACGCAAAAGGGACATTGACAAAGACAACCAACCCGAGGCGTGGTGTCGGGACAACAGAGGTGTGAGAGTTGTAGCCTAGCGACAGCTATGTACCGAATCAAACAGGTTATCGGTATGTCCGATCTACCTAGACATGTACTAATCATATATAGAATAGCTTAGAGTAGCTATCTGCAACTAATAACTAGAAGGTATTACTTACAACAGAGGGGGGCTGTATTTTTCATTATTATGTATATATGTATGTATGTGTGTATGTGTGTACGTGTGTGTGTGTGTGTGTGTGTGTGTGTGTGTGTGTGTGTGTGTGGGTGTGTGTGTGTGTGTGTGTGTGTGTGTGTGTGTGTGTGTGTGTGTGTGTGTTTCATGCATGTACGTATGTGTGCTTGTATGTGGCATTATGACTATCGCATGAATCTGAAATCTCGGCAATATTTGCTTTAAATATAAATCAATGTTATCAATGACATTCGGATGGGTATCGGGCAAATTTACGGCTGCATCCGAGAAAATATCTCGAAAATTTTCTGCCGGTCTACTTGGTAACTGTTGTTACGTTTGATAAGTTGGGGTGCCTCGTCTTATTATCCGGTATGATGCCATCATCCGGTATAGAGGGGGACACCTTAAGTACAGTTCGGTCCTCAATTCATGGTCAAGAACGACTGTGGCACGTGGTGACTTATTAAAGCCGTTAAGTCGTAATCGAAAGCTCACCTAAGTAAGGCCCTTGGGCTGGGTGGTTGGGTGGATTAATTATAGTACATAGCAGTGTACGGCAGTAGAAAAGCGAAATGTATGGGGCCCAATCACCCCGGTCGTCGGGGTATTCCTATGTGTACCCATGCGGCAGTATAGCCCAGCGGCATTGAGGAATCGACGCTTCGTTGGATTAAGCTTTTGGCCCTCTGGCATCTCACAATGGGAAATATGTTATTCTTGGCTACACGACGTCGTAGAGGCTCATCGCCTCCTCGTGGACAAGATCATGTGCTTTGCTACGTTGGACTTCCGAGGAGCACATGCGGATTTCTGCTTGATGATCACGTCTGCGTTACGCCGCTATGAGTGCTTGCTCCGCACCCTAACCCCTTGATATTTGCCGACCGTATCTGGCTATTGCAGACAAGGCCGCTCGTACTACAGTTTTCCTGAGCATGGGCGTTTCTCATGACGTTCAAACGCTCGATCAACTGAATTATGCTAAGCGCGATCTTTCCTTGCCATCGGAGTTTGAGGGGCTTATTGTACCGTCCCTCGAGCTCGATGTCGAACTTGCTCACTATTGTATGCGTCATTCACTGCGACCTTCACCAACCTAATTACCGATTACGAATCCGAGTCGCTAGGTCACATGGACGGTTTTATCCCGCAGGAACTTAGGCATGTTGCTACTTCTATTTCACCGTGGGCGATCCAATTGCGTAGTTCGTATGATACGATCTCCATTCGCCTGTATGGACGGGTTTTCGGAATCGGATCTCGTAGTGTTGACTAACACATTAAATCAATACCTTCCCGATTATGCTGGGTCCGATGTCGAGTTGGTAGTATTTCCGGTTAACAATGCGCTGGCGCATGCTACCCAACTGACTTGCCTACAATTTCCGACTTCCGATGCTCTCACTCGCTCGGGAGATTGTGTATGGGGGCCACATTCAACGGGGCATCGCACACATTCTTCGCGCACGGGCCTACCGTGACATTTTGGCGTTTTGCAGACCTTCCTTACCGGACTCTACGAGGGTGGTTTTGTGTATGGGTCGCGGGGCTTGGGCTCTCTCTTTCCCTTCTAACGAGCTCAGTTTCACGGTGCCGTCCGACTCACCGACTGTTATACGATGGCAACGTACCGGGTGTTGGGCCTTAATGCGAAGCGCGCCTCTCATAGTCGGAAGTGCCCACGGTGAAATGAGGCTCCCTCAGAGTCTCGTGGGTCTGGATCTTCGTCGACGGTATCGGGCACCTCTATGTCGGATGAGCGCTCCACATATGCTATGGTTATTATGGACCACATCCCCCGGTGCAAGTGCTCTTCGTACGTCATTCAACTCCACGATCGGATTATCCACGTGCTTGAAGAGTTCATACTTGAAGAGGGGGCCGCTATAAGGGGCGGGACTTGCGGTTGGAGGTCTGCCGTATTCGGTCGGGGGCTTTTCGAGAACGTCTTGAGGATGTGGTTTTGTTATACTTCAGGGCTCCACACCGTTTTCTTGTTATTGATGGGACGGTCACAAGTGCTTGCTTGAACACCACTATTCCTCATATAGGTGTTCCACTAAGGCTAGGGATCAAGTGAACTTTGTCGATGTTGATGGTAATGATATTTTTAAACGTCGATGTTGATAGTATTGATATTTTGGATTGTCGATATTGATGGTGTTGATAGTTTGGGATGTTGACATCGATGGCAATTTAAACCGATATTATCGCCGATGTATCGATATTTGGGACAATATATCGATACATCTGGCTTAGAAAATCAATATTTTCCAATTGTTTTGATAATTGATGGCATTGATAATATTACTGCCATCGTGTCAATGTCAATGTTGCAACCTATCACATCGATGGCACCATCAGCGGGTGATGATGATACTATCGACGATGCATCGATGGCTGATCCCTAGCCTTATGTTCCACTCCCGGGCAGTCTTGCATTGGGAGCTCAGCAAGGCAAACTCGATACGGACCTCTGCACTTCCGTTTTGCTTGGCGCGCCTTGGGTCCAAGCGGCCCATGACTACCACCCTTCGGCTCTCGAGGTTTGGGGGCGGTTGGCGCCTATTGCGGCCGAGTTGGTTGATCGACATATTTTTTTGTCGACAGATCGTCGCTTCCTTGGCATGGGTTTTGCAGACTCTCGTTTATTGCGTTCTGAAAGTTATGTCCGCATGCAACAGTTCGTTCGTCGATCTACTTATGTTTCCTTTCGACTTTTGGGGGGGACGTGCGGCGATGACTCATGCAACTTTTTTTTGGCTTATATCTTCATGATACTTGAGGTTCCTTTCTACGCTTTGCAGGAAGGCAGTATTGATGCTATGGCATGCCTTCATGTTCTTCGGGCTTGGCGCCTGTGGGTTTTTCCCTCCTTGCGCGCTCCTTTTTGGTTGGTGGGTTCCACTGCCTTTTTGGGGAAAACGTTCAGAATTTCTTTAAATAGATAAAACGAAAAGATTCGGAATTCTGCTGTTTACTTATTGGTGATCCCCGCCGCTGCTTTTTCTTCTATGAATTATTTCTTCTTATAAAATAAAAGCAGGCCGAGGGGATCACCTTGCCGTACTCCCGTATAACCTTATGGGTGTGATTTCGAACATCCATACTCCAAACTACAGTCTCGTACGAACGAAGCGAAATAACAGTCGCGCGGGAGCATGAT
>JAPMLY010003156.1:10000-15000 GCA_026401115.1 Tetraselmis chui | reverse complement strand
ACTGATGGACCCGGCCGGATTACTTGCACCAGCCCAAGAGCACCCCTTCTTCGCCGCCGTTACTGCTACAACGGTGTTGGGCAGCGAGCTGCGCGTGGAGGTCGAAAACCCCTCATCGACTATTCCCCAGCCATTCGGCAACATCGTCCTCTTCGTTTCTGCCTTTCTGCTCGCCGTAGCCGCATATGGGCTGTATACAACGAAACTTGAGGGAAAAGGTTGGAGAGAGAAGTTACGGCCAAAGACCCTTTGGGCCCAAAAAGAAATCATATTCAACATTGTCGTCGCCATTTTCGACTTTGCATCCGACGTTCTCTTTGTGGCCAGCATCAGCGGCGCTCCCTGGCTCGCCGCGTACTACTTCGCCGGGATGGGCATCATTGTGGTGCATGCGTTGGTGGCCGTGATTACGGTGGCGGGGACGATAGCTTACATCCAACGCCATCCCACATGTGACGAGGAACCTAGTCTCATCGATTGGGACAAGCTTCAGAAATTGGAACACGCGTGGTTTTATGCCCTAATAATAATTTCGTGCGTCTCGAACTTGGAGATGTTGGTGTTTTTGCCTTGGGACGATTGCGGCTACACCCTCAAGTACGATGGTTTCCCGACGGCAAGGCTGCTCTCCATCACCTTAATCTCCGCCATCATCCAAGACATTCCCCAATTCGTGATGCAATCTACCTTTGCGGCTTTGGAGGGAGGAACCATGGTCACGTACATCTCCCTCAGCTTCAGCGCGGTCTCGGTCCTCATCCGCGTTGTTTACCGTTTCATCCTCATGCTCAACCCCAAGTCATCAACCTTCAATAAATTCACATCTTTCCCTCTAACGGCCGAGGAAATAGACGGCCCGCCTTCGACGGAGCAAATTGATGGCGAGCAGGAGGTCCGCGGGACAATTGAATCGACCAAAATTTAACAGCATCGCCTCTAACATCACTTACCCCATTCCCACCAAACACCCCGGAGACAGCCAAAACTCAACAGCCTTTTTGGCAACGTGACAGTTGGCACCGCATTAAGTCTCCATTGTTGCTAGCAGCTGTAAAACATAGCAGCATGCCGTGCCCTGGGTATCAACACATATGAGCGGCGATAGGTTGATTGCCTGAGAAGCTGAAAGAGATGAATTTGTTGCCACGCAGTCAAATGTTTGCGTATAGCTTATTCTTGCAATTGTGCAACATTCGCAATCCCAATTCAGTTACGATCTTGGCATTATATGTAACGTATCTCTAGGCGAAGTGCTGCCCAACAATTCCATTCGTTATGCTCCGAAAAAGAAAATGCTGCAATTCATTCGTCTTTGAAATATTTTGTAGCTTATTTTGTAGCTCTTGAGGTTAAAACTTTCCACCACAACGACGCGAGACACATTAGGCAGGGAAGCTTCCCTAGCAGACTCTCACAAATGCATGCGTGATACATTCAATGCGTTTAATGCAACAGACAGGAGCCCCCCGGCGCTGCGGAGGCCAAACGGCGTTTTTATTGTCGAGTCAGCAATGTGTTTCTCAAGGCTTATGAAGCTGGCGATTTGATTTTTGGATTTGTTTGGTGCGGTTGATGATGGAGGATGCAGTTAGGTTATCGTAGGCAGTGTGGTCGTAGGGCATGGGGGGTATGGAGAATTCGAAGGATGTACAATCAGGGAAGACCTATACAAAAGCCACCAGCCTATCGCTAATCCTTATATTACCTTTTTTCCTTGAATTACAACAATATATCGCCCTTTTCGTTGGAGCCATAAATAGAGTAGCTCCTAGCTAGTGAGTGACTCGCAAGGGGGTCGCCATGTTCACTCTCATCTTGTTGTTTATTATGTGACGGTAGCAAGTGCTCGCACGAGCACAAGTGTTCCCCACACAGGCGCTCGCCTTCCACTCCCGGACATTCTTGCGCTGAGAGCTAAACAAGGCAAACTCGATGCGGACCTCCGCACGTCCGCTTAACTTGGCACGCCTTTGGTTCCATCGGCCCATGACTACTATCCATTCACTATGGAGGAAGGGGTCCGGTTGGGGTGTATGGCGGTTGAATTGGTTTATCGCATGGCTACTTAGTGGTAAGTCGTCGCTTCCATGGCATGTATGGGTGCTGCGGATCTCGTCCATTGCGTTCCGGCACTTATGTCCGCATGCAAAATTTCGTTCGTCGATCTACTTTTGTTCCCTTTCGACGGTATTTGGGGGATGTGCGGTGAAAATTCATGTAACGTCTTTCTGTTGTTCTTCATGGTGTTGAGCTATGCACCCATTTGCATGTAATTACCTCTCTTATGGCATTCAGTGGGCACACTACATGTATTGACACGTTCATATGCACATCATAAAGACTTTATACATCATTGGGACGTTTCTTCATCACACGGGTATTAATAAGTAGTAGCTACCCAGTTTGCCGTATGTCATGAACACTGGCTGTTAGATGGCAGCCACTACACACACACACCAACATTAGCACTATCAATGACACCACTCAGCACACTGCAGTCGACACGACACCACTGCATGACACATGACACCACTGCAGTCGCTTATGACATTCAGTAGGCACACTACATGTATTGACACGTTCATATGCACATCATAAAGACTTTATACATCAGTGGGACGTTTCTTCATCACACGGGTATTAATAAGTAGTAGCTACCCAGTTTGCCGTATGTCATGAACACTGGCTGTTAGATGTCAGCCACTACACACACACACACATACACACACCAACATTAGCACTGTCAATGACACCACTCAGCACACTGCAGTCGACACGACACCACTGCATGATACATGACACCACTGCAGTCGTGACGCCGCCTTCTCATTACAACAGAGGCGCAGACTAGATACACCCACATGAATGTGGATCATGTAACCATTCCTTCAGTCACTTTGCACCTTCAATTCATGGGACTTCGGGTTCCCATCTTCGCGATGCTTTGCAAGAGGGCAGTCCCGATTCTGTGGCCTGCCTCCCTCTTCCTCGGGCATATGCCCCCTCCAAAAATAAATAAAAAAATCGGCCTGTAGGGTTCCCCCCTCCTTTTCCCCTTTTTGTTTCCTTTCCATCCAGCACTGCTTTTTCTTGTAAAAAATGCTCACAGCGAAATTACATAACAGCGCAGTATCCCAAACACGGATCCGAAGGCGTCGAGCGAAGGCGTCGAGCATTTGAACATACTGCGATACCAACTCAGGTACCCGTGCGCACGTCGGAAACAAATATAACTTGACGTGCCAACATTTGGGAAGGTGTCATACAAGTGAGGGGAGCTATGAGAAGTCCGGCTGGTCCTCAAACCCAAGAATATCCTCCGCAAAGGACTTGGCGCTCATGACTGGAGGGAATAGCTCCTTCAGATTTCCCTCCGTCTCGAGGCCCGCAAGAATGTAGAGACACTCGGCCAGCTCTTCATCCGTCATCGGCTCGCCTTCCGTCGTCAGTACGTTGTACAGCTCCTCCTTGCTCAGCTCGCGGCCGCCAGAGGCACTGAGCGCCGCAAACGCGGCGGTAATGTCGTCCTTCACGACGCCCGACACGGGGCGGTAGTTGGCATAGAGAGACAAAAACATCTCAAAGTTGATGTGCGTGGGTGCGGGCTGGTCGCGGGCCGCGGCTTTGGCGTTAATATCGGCCAGCATCGACGAAATTTCCATTTTCGACGGGTAATATCCGAGCGCGCGTAGTACGTCCGGAAGCGCTTCAACCGGGATTTTACCGTCGATTTCTCGCGGAGCGGTGGTGTCCTCGCCCTGGCTCCTGATCTGCGCGTAATAGTAATAGTCCTGTATCTCCTGGAACGCCGCCTCGCCCTCGCCTGCCAGGATGAGCTTGGCCCATTTCGAGTCCACGCCCTGCGCGGCTGACGTGACAGCGAGGTCGAGGCCGGCGGTGTTGATGGCCCACATGTTGATCACGCCGTCCGGGTCCGCGGTAATCATCTTCCGACCGTCGTAACTTATGGCCATCGCCGCGATGGTACCCGGGTGTGCGATCAACCCCATGCTCTTCTCAGGGTTCCCGTCCAGCGGCATCGCTACCAACCCCACGATGCGTTCGTCCGTCGCGTACGCCATATGGTGCTCCTTGGAAGCGACGGAGCGAAACATTACCATTTTGGTGATGGGCCCCGCGTATGTGGGACCCAGGTACGTCGCGTTGGTGGCTTTAAAGTCGGCGTCGAACATCGACAGCTTGAACTGGTCGTCAGCGACCAGGAGCAGGGTGTTGGTGGCGCCCGCGACATGGTAAGGCAGCGGCGGGGCGAAGGCCATCGATGTCGGCGTAGACGCCGCACCGTCGACGCCGGCGACGGTCGACATCTGCGCCAGCTTCACCCCCGCCGCCACCGAACTGCTCTCGAGGTCAAACTCGGCGATGCGACCGTCTTTACCGAGCGAAAACAGCCGAGTGGCGCCGGAGGGCGCGTCGCCGAAATGCAGCCCAACCACCTCGCTGTAATGCGCCTTATACTTGCCAATGTACTCCCACCGCGCCGTCCCCCGCACCGGCTCGTGCACATAGAGGCCGAGGTAGTTGGCTCTGTCCATCACCGCCATGTGCCGACCGCTGCGCGACATCGCGACGTGCGTTATCGGCTTGAACGTGTTTTTGAACGAAACCAGCTCCGACAGGCCGCTGGAGCGCAGGAGCTGCAGCATCCCGGTCTCGTAACCCACCATCAGCTGCTCCCCGTCTCCGCTGAATGCGAGCGCGTTGGCGATGCCGTGCGGCAGCGGCGACGAGCTGAGCACCTTTCGAGTGTGCATACACCATCGCTGCAGCCTACCCAACGACCCCGTCACCACAAACTCGGGGCGAATGGGATCGCAGATCAGCGCCGACACACTCCCCTGAAATCATGCAACAGACGCACGATGCAACAGAGGCACACGCAACCTACAGTCAGTGAATGATGGCACAATATAATACATATATAAATCATGTGTGACTTCAAACATGCCCACCATTTTTTCTTTACGGTTAATTGAACA
>JAPMLY010003156.1:0-5000 GCA_026401115.1 Tetraselmis chui | reverse complement strand
CTTCTGCCGACCGCGTCCTACCGCGGTCTCCGGCACATTGGACGCGCTACGCCAAGCTTTCGTCGACCGCACGCTTGAAGTCAGCTTACACGCTGCCAGCAAGGCCGCCGCCGGCGCCGCTTTCGCGAAGGTCACACCGGACAAGCCCAACGGCCCCGACGCTCGGAGCCGCAAAGCCGCCGCCGACAAACGCAAGGCCGCCGCAGCGGCCGCAGCCGCGGCACGAGCAACCATCCCACCCAAGCCAAACGACACGGCTAAAACCCCAAGCAAGAAATGATGGTGTGGCCCGCCGCGCCGATTCCTGCTCCCCGACATCTTCCTTCATGCGCCACCGCGTGCGTCGAAAATGGCGGGAGTGGGAGCGCATTGGCGCGAGCGGCCAAGTCCTAAGTTGGATCCGCCACGGCGTACGTGTGAAGTTCAAGCACGGCCTACGTCCCAAGCCGTTCAACCATGGCATCTCTATGCTAGACGCCACATCCGACCAACTCGAGTTTCTCAACTCGGAACTACCACGCTTCGAGGCTTGCGGCGCGTGGGAGCGCTCTACGAACCCACGCTACGTCTCCCGGATGTTCTTGGTTCCAAAACCCGGATGCAATCAATGGCGCTTGATTATCGACCTTCGCGAACTCAACCGCTACTGCTCGACGTTCAACATGACTTGCGAGACCCTCAAGCACCTCCGCCATCTATCTAGACCGGGGGACTACTTCGTCTCACTCGACCTCGCCGATGGGTACTACACCCTTGGCATCCGGGAGGAAGACCGGGATTACTTCACGGTCAACTACCGCGGCACCTTATGGCGCCTCGCGTGCCTCCCCATGGGGTGGTCGGGCTCCGCCTACTACTTTTGCAAACTCACGCAAGTGTTTACGAACCACCTACGCCGCCCACCACCTCCCACGCCCGCATCTACACCGGCCGGCCCACGCCGCCCGTCCAAGCGCTTCCTCCGAAACGCGCGATGGCGAGGAACCCGACTACTCCCCTACATGGACGACTTCCTCTTCTTGGCGGACTCCTACGACGAGGCACTCCTACTTCGGCAGCGCGTCCAAGCCCTGCTCGACAGCCTCGGCCTACAGCGCAACCCCAAGAAAGGTGTGTGGACGCCAACGCAAGTCGGCGACCACTTGGGCCTCACGGTGGATTTACACCGCGGCGAGTTTCGCGCCCCGCTCGCAAAACTGCACCACCTCGCACAACACGCTTCGTCCTTGCTCGGACGAGCGGCGTCCAACGCACGATGGCTACCCACACGCCAACTCGCAGCCTTCGCGGGAAAAGCGCAATTTCTCTACCTCGCCATCGCACCCGCCCGATTCTTTTTGCGCGAGCTCCACAACGTGTTGGCTACCCGTACCGGGTGGGGGGGACGCGTGCGCCTCACCCACCAACTCCGGCGCGACCTCGAGTGGTGGCGCACGGTACCCTCCCAACACAACGGCCGGTCGATCTACAAGCCCATCGAGACCGCCTATTTGCACGCCGACTCGAGCGACTACGGATGGGGGGCCGTCCTCAACGAGGACGCCAATTACCAAGCCCGGGGGTTTTGGAGCGCCACCGACCGCCTCCAACACATTACGTGGAAGGAGCTTCGGGCAGTCCGGCACGCGGTCGAAACCTTTCTCCCACAACTCCGAGGACGACAAGTCCTCCTCCACGAAGACAACACTGCGGTGGTCGCCGTCCTAACCAAGCTAACTTCCCGGTCGCCCGCCATGATGACCGAGCTACGGCGTTTATGGTTCCTACTCGACACCAACGACATCCACATCCGCCCACGCTACATCCGGTCGGCCGCCAACGTCTGGGCCGACACGCTCAGCCGCGAACTGGACTCCGAGGACTGGCAGCTCAACCCTCAACTCTTCAACCACCTCCAGCGTCGGTGGGGCCCGCATACAATCGACCGGTTCGCATCTATGCTCAACACGCAGCTGCCGCGCTTCAACGCCCGCTGGCGCGACCCCTTGTGCGAGGACATCGACTGCCTACACCTCCCCGACTCGGCGTGGAGACGCGAGAACAACTATTGCAACCCCCCTTGGTCGGCCCTACCCGCACTCGCCGCGAAACTCGAACAAGCTCAGGCCGAGGCAACAGTCATCGCCCCCTACTGGCGAAACAAAACATGGTACCACGCGTTCGCCCGCTTGGCCACCGAGACCGTGCACTTCCCAGCGTCCCGCGACCTGTTCTTCCCCGGCAGGCTAGGCAGGCAAGAAGGGGTCGGACCTCCCGCTTGGAGCATCGTGGCCTTTCGGCTAGCACCCCTGCTTGGCTCTACACCCGACGCGGTGCGATTGGCCGAGCGATACGCCCGGACCGATTAAATACGCCTGTACAGGACGTCCGCCCTCTGCGTACAGGACCCCCGCGCTACGAATTACGCCTCGGAGCAGCACAGTCGCCCTGGTCCTCCGACGTGGCTGAAACTTTTCAAGACCTCCTAGGATCTGATAAGCTCGGGGTTACAGCGGTTGCCCTACTCAGCAACTCGCTAGCGCCCTCGACGTACCTGAGCTACCAGAGCGCAATTCGACAGTTTTTTATTTTTTGTGCAGAACAAAATATCGCCCCGCTACAGGCCACGCCGGCCACAATGGTCCGCTACACGGCCTGGCTAGCCCTCTTGGGAACGGTCGCTGCCAGCTCTCTGCAGCCTTACTTCAGCGCGATTAATAAGTACTTCCGCGACCACCGGCGCCAACCTATCGCCGTGGGCGAACTCCTGGCGGACGCCCGCCGTGGCCTCGAAATCCTGCAACACCGCCTCATCCCCGCCACCACGCGCCTTCCGCTACCCGCGCCCGTCGCCCTCACCATCCTAGAGGCCGCCGACACGCTACACCTCACCCTCCCGTGGAAACCTGCAGCGTTCTCCCAGCTGCAACGCTTTCGAGCCTGCCTCGCGGTATGCGTCAATTACACCTTTTTCTGCCGGGCCGAAACTGGCGCCCGTTGTCAGACAGGCGACCTAGTTGTTGACAGACCGTCGCAGCAAATCTGCCTCTTCGTTAGAAAATCTAAAGGCGACCAGCGCCGCGACGCCAGCGAAAAACTGGTTATCGCTATCCCTATCTCCGCTAACCCGGTCCTAGCAGACCTGCTCGACTACTACACAGAGCAGCGCGCGGCCTTCTGCAAAAAGTTCTACAAAAAACCACCCCCGCTCGCCTTCTGGAGCTTCTCACCTACAGAACCCTCCGCTGATTGGGGTGCCGCGTCCACCGTCTCCACCTGGCTCTCCCTCGCCCTCCTCACAGTCCGCGCGTCCGCGCCCGCCGGCTTTCAATGGACGTCGCACAGCCTACGGAAAGGCGCGGCGTCCGCTGCCAGCTGCATCGGCGCGCCCCTCCCCGTAATCAAATTTATGGGTGGCTGGGCCAAGAACAGCTCTGTGACTGAAGGCAAATATATTGACCCAACCATGACCCCATCACCTGCTGCTTGGCGGTTCTTCGGCTGGCTCACTCCGTCCCCCCCACAACACTAATGCTGGCTGTGCAAGCCTTTGGCTTTAGGTTACTGGCAAACGTGCCCTAGGGTAAATGGTCAGATTGATTTGAATCTAGAGGTTTGCATATCCAATATCATGTGTACGGGACAGTAACTCTAGCGGTTACTGTTACCGTTAATTAACGGCGCGTCTCACCTGCAGGACAACAACCTTGCCCGAGCAGTTAGACGCAGCCAACGACCAACGACTTCCCCAACGGTCAGCTCTAGCTAGCCCGTGCCTTATAAGCCGTAGCTAGCCACGAGCCTAGGCACTCTCTGCTTTCGCGCTCAGCCAATCTAGGCTTCGCGCGAACCCACCCACCCATCCCTATAATCCTGCGCTAATTGACCCCCAGACCCTGTCTGTGGGTATCTTTTGGCCAAATTGTAAGCAAGCTGACATCTTTGGCAAACATGCCCTAGGGTAAATGGTCATATGAGTTCCCCTCTAGGGATAGCTTCATATCAAAAAATCCGACGCGGCATGCCGACGTACCGAAACGTACCAAAACGTACCAAACGTACAACCACGTACCAAAACGTACCAAACGTACATCCACATACCAAAACGTACCAAACGTACCAAAACGTACCAAATGTACCGGCAGAAACTGTCGTGCATTCCTTGTCATATCTTCGGCTACTGACTGTCCGTTATTCGGAACGTTTTTCCGCATTTTCAGGGATAAGAAACGTGTTGGCTTTGATATAATGAAATAATAGCCGATTGATATTTCCAATACAGTAGTAGTATACAGTATCATACAGAAATACCTACTTATATAATTTACTTTTGTACAAATATCTCTCTCAGGCAAATATATTATTAGCTATGGCTCTAGGGATAGCTTCATATCAGAAAATCCGACGCGGCATGCTGATGTACTGAAACGTACCAATACGTACCAATACGTACCAAAATGTACCATAACGTACCAAAACGTATCATTACGTACCAATACGTACCATTACGTACTAAAACTTACTAAAACGTACTATTACGTACCAAAACGTACCGAATGTACCGGCAGAAAACTTCGTGCATCTGTCGTCGTATCTTCTAAAGATATTTTCCGTTGTTCGGAACGTTTTTCAGCATTTTCAGGGATAAGAAACGTGTTGGCTTTGATATAATTTAAAAGCCGATTGATATTTCAAATTTATGTAGAATGAGCCATATACAGTAAACTGCATCATATTAAAGTACTTATTTACATAACTAACTTATGAACAAATAATAATACGGAAAAACTCTCTCTCTCTCTCTCTCTCTCTCTCTCTCTCTCTCTCTCTCTCTCTCTCTCTCTCTCTCTCTCTCTCTCTCTCTCTCTCTCTCTCTCTCTCTCTAAACGTACAAACGTACCAAACGTACAACCATTGTCGGTTGTGGGAAATGGACCAGCCGAACGTTGGAGGTGGTATGATGCCCATGGCGACGGCCACCGCTGTGAAGCCGCACAACCCGTCCGCCTTGACGTCTACAA
>JAPMLY010003155.1:0-23863 GCA_026401115.1 Tetraselmis chui | reverse complement strand
TTTGGGGAGGGGTGTGATGTGGAAGGTTAATTACTTTAACCCCGAAGATAGTCCGAAACTGACGGATGCGATTCGATTTGCAGATTTCCTAAATAATAAATTGTTCCCTGTTTTCAGCATTGAATGCCTTTGTTTCGGTGAACCAATCTGTCCTTCAACACCATGTGGGGTGACAATTAGTTTCAAATCCATTCATACATTCATTCGCCTCAAAAGCGCATTTGCCATCCGAAATGATCCGTACGGGTACATTCCTTCCATTGATCCTGTCCGTGCTCATGTTGTTCTTTTTGTAATCCATTTAATACATGTCGCGTCATGGTCATCATGTCTTTCGAGTTTCTGGCATGTAATTGTTATTACTGTGATGCTTCTTTTCTTTATGCCTATCTTGTCCTTATGATTATATTAACTGATATTAATCAGCGCATCGATCAGCCGCAAATCGTTTCTCACTCCATCGCTGTCCATCATTTCCGCCGTTGTCGCCAGAAGAATATTCAACCTTGAGAATTTACATCCCCAGCAGACGTGTGATAATCGCTATTTATGTACACTTTCTCCCGCTTTCTGTTTGCCGCCCTTTTGATATATTTGGTTACAAGAATATCGATCCCTTGTCCGTTTACACCCACTCAATTAGTTATTGTCCTTGCCAATTTTATCGACTTGCTTCCAAAATCGATGTCCTGCTCGCCAAGAGATGTGTGTGCGTTCCTCCCTCTCCCTTCGATTTTGGTACTTAAATGCTTGTTTGTCCGCCAACATCATTGCGGAATCATGACGGCTTCAGTAGGGTACATATGAACCCTAAATTAACCAACCCATATTTCTGGTTTATGTTTTATTTCTGGATCTAAACTTCGACAAGCATTTCAGTGTCCATCTAATTTGCGTCGTCTGCTGTCCCACTATGCCTCAAAACTCTTTATGAAGTAGGTTTTAAGATTTAGGGTTTATATTTTACATTGGTTTTAGGCATTGATTTTAGGGTTTACAAATCATTTTCTCCGACGCTCCACAACACCCTAATTCCTATGAGCCCTGAATTGAGCCCACCTCCGCCTCATCACGTTCCGGGTGGGCGCAGGATCCTGTCGGCCGTGTACCAACGCTTCACCTCTCTCCCCAAGCCGCAACGATTTGGCGCGCACTGGACGGACATTGGTTTCCAGGGCAACGACCCCGCGACGGACCTCCGCAGCTGCGGCATGCTGGGCCTCATGCAGCTCCTCTACCTATGGGACCACCACCCCGGCAACGCGGGCGCCATTTACGCCATGTCGCGCCACACGGTGCACGAGTTTCCGCTCGCGGTGGTGGGCATGAACATCACAAAGTGGTGCCTTCAGAACCTGCGCGCGGGGCGCCTCACCTCGACCGCCAACCGAGCCGGCAGCGTCACGTGGACTGTGATGGAGTTTTACGTCGGCGTTTGGTACCATTTCTTCCAAACATGGTCTCAACAGGGCGCTACCATGGCTCAATCGGGCTACATCCTAAAGGTATAAAATTTCTTCATCTCCCAATTTTTTTTTTGACAGCTTCTACCGTCCCTCCGTGATAGTTGCGTGGTGTCGTCTCATTGCGCGTTGGCTCGTTTCTGCCGTCTCCCTCAGGATGTGGAGGAATACTGCAAGCAAAACACGGGGAAGTTGTTGGGCCTGGCCAACAGTGCGAATCTGGAGGCGGGGGCAGTTGTGGGGGGGCTGGAGTTTACGTCGTTTTGAATTCGTTCACTACGTGAGGCAGTTGGGGTGGGCGGCGCGTGTTTGTGTTGACGTCGAGTTACTGCCTTCCGTGGGGGGCGTTAGTGGGGAGGTTGATGCAAGATCATCAAAACTGGTGAATATCAAATTCCCATACGATGCACCCTGGCTCCCTTTCTTTTGGCGATGATGTTGTCTACATACATCTTCTGCCGCTTACACCCCCTACCTCCGGTTCGACATTGTTTTTTTGGGGGGTACGCCATACAACAGTTTTACTTCATGACACGGGTAATGTGTGTGTGTGTGTGTGTGTGTGTGTGTGTGTGTGTGTGTGTGTGTTCGAAGCGTTTGATATCCTTATTTTGAACATCATCCACATCCCTTCATGTCATTTAAAATAGTGTGTTACCTAAATTGTTTGCACAGTTGTTTTATAGTTTGGAGTGTCATTTTGATTTGCGATGCAGAGGACAGTTGGATTCGTTTGGCGCGTATTTGACATTCTGAAGCCGTTGCCTGTAATTATACACTCCTCCACAAAAGTCCGGACAAGATTTCGCACCTTCGCAAGTAGAAAATGTAATCATGCGTCGATTCTATTGACAAAGATCGTGAAATCCCAGGCAATGCTTTTGCGCGCAAAATGGAATGCACCGACAACTGCGAGGGGCGAGCTCGAACACTGCCGGGCATGTGTACTTGGGGTTATCGCGCCCGCACCCGTGCGGCACGCTCTTTCAAACAGTCGCCGTGCTTGGTAGACGAAAAGAGTAACGGGCGCACAACGCCGCAATATGAACGCTGATGCGATGGTCGCACAAATATAATGCATAGGCGACGGAGGGAGGAGGTGTTGGGCAGGCCGCTGTGGGGGAAACGCAAGAAATCGCGTATGTAGACCTACCACCGATATGCGCACAATCCAAGGGCAAGTCGCTTTCGGCCACAATGTTCAAGCGATCATAACTTACTCATTTATAGTCAGAACTTCTTGTAACAGGTACCATTTGACGCGTCTGTTCAATGCTCGTCGAACGAATCTACTCAAAAGTTCAAACTGCCACAAATCGATTTGTTATGAATTATTTTAATTTACGAATTATTCCGGCACAGTTGAGCCGCAGTGCCAAGTAACACCCATCCAAGTCGGCTCACCTCCTAAGACGATTTGTGCGGGGTTTGTCGATATATGTCTACCAATTCTTCATTCCTATTGACCTCCGAGCCTAATTCCCGACGCGTGCCACGCGTGGGGCGGGTGTGGTTGGCACAAGCACATACCCAAGCATTCCAAACACCACCGTCAACGTGATGCGTCCTTAACGGCCAAGTTGGACCTCGCCCCTCCCCTAAGCCAATCGCCCTCGCATGTTTATAGCGTGCAGTGTTTATCCAAACCTGCGTCATGTGCGTTTTTGCTCGCTTGCTTTTCAAAAAATCACCCGTGCCAGCGGCGTGAACTTTCGTTCTCTATTCACACACCCGCAAACCAAACCTCGCGCATTGAACACGGCACCCACGCCTCCAAACCCCCTCCAAAAACCCCCCAAAAAGACGGTTTTGTGGAACACAGAGAAGTATGCAGCTTGGTATGAGCGCTTGAGCAATGCCCAAGCGTGGCGCTCAGAATGACGTGTGTAGTTCAGACAATTTCCCGGGAGTTTATGGGCTTAATTCGATAAACTCCACCGACAACACCCGCTTTTAGCTGAGGTCTAACCACCCCGGATGGCGGCTTACTGCTTGCTTCTCGGCTCTCCTACAGTTGGGTGGTACTCGGGTATCGTCGTGCTTGACGTGGTGAGAGGGGAGCGTGTTCTTGACTAGCTTATGCTTAACATAATGCATGTCAGGACTTTTGTGGAGGAGTGTAGTAGTCGGCTGCCACGCACGATATTGCGCAAGTTTGTGTAGCATTATATATAAACCGCTCTAACTAATACGGCAGGATAGTTTCAGAAAGGCGAAACTGGACTTGGTTTCAGCCACGTGCACTCGTTCTTGCTTGGAGCAAGAGATGCGTCTCCCGTGCATTGTTCCGTATGTCTGGCCCTCAAGTTGTGTCGGCGAGGAATATATTTTAGTATTCTTCGATAGTTGTTATGCTCAGCCGCTGATACTTTGGAGATATACGGTATCTGTGTATTATGGTGCGCATCATACCGTCGTCCATACTTGTACTGTCGGTCTGGCGGGAATAATGTCATCGGCGTCCCGGGCATAGGAGCAAACTGTAGAACCGCAAACATGGGACTCGAGTGGGTGTGCGACATGCCGCCGTTCCGTGTTAGTCTGTTACGTGTGGATATATTTCCGACGGCCATCGAACGATTGCAGGCGATGTCGTCGGGATGAGCGAGACGGATATTGAGTTAAGTGAAGGCGAAGCAGGTGACAGTTTACTTCGTCAATAATGTCTGTGTTAATGATGAGTAGATACTTATAGCAAGGACATCCATATGCGTCATGGTCCCGTAGCACATTCATTACTGACTCACTCGGACGGAAGAATGATGAGTTCCGTTTCGAGTTGATCATATTTGGCTATAGTAAATATATTTGTCTTTACAATTCTATACGAGCAGTAGATTGCCCGTTTGGGAACTTGGACGCCCTCGACGGCGACGGGCCCCAGAGGACTTGTGGTGCCGATTGTGGTTTGGCAACATCGTTTGAATTAGTAGAACGACGTCCCGTGAGCGGATTGGGCAGGAGGATTGGAGAAACTGACGCCAACCCGTATCGCGCAGCCATCGACACGTGTCGCGGAGTGGATGATGGCAAAATAACAGGCAGCACGGGTTGATGAGGTAGTAGCCGCTACATCGAAGCTGCTCTACCCACCCGTACTACCCGTACCATTATCGCTTGCAAAATGATGCTGCGTAATGATATGGTTGACGATTGTACGAAAACCGGCACCAAGCCCTAATGTAATGGCCTACTGTTAGTTTTGTTTTTGTAGAATACCGCGGACAATGATGACTCGGTTACTGCTGCAAGTCGTACCGTTTTTGTACGTAGGGCTAAACAGGGTATCCGTGGAGGCTGCTGCTGCTGCGCGTGCGGCGTGCTCTGGTTTGTAAACGTATGCCAGTAAGTACAGGAAGTGTTTACTCTGGTAATTCATACATTTCACTGGTACCTGTACGTTGCGATACAGCATAGCGGCGTTTTGCCGCGCGACGGCAATTTCGCGCGCAAAGCTCTCCAAATTTGACACAGGTGTCACTATTAACATACTACGGACCGTGCTGCCACAGAGTTTGACTGCAATTATCAGAAAAGTGCCCGCAGTACCTGTAGCTTCTGCCGGCGCGCTGCATTCCCCAGTCCTGACCTTACGTTAGCACCCAGCAACCGCACAGGCAATATCCTTCAAACCTCAACCATAGGATCAGCAGAAGCGTGCTTCAGCGGTATCTTCGGGAGTTTGAAGGCTGTGTGCTTCTTCTGGCACCCATAACACGCCGGGGTATAGCCTTGGCGGTCGCGCCTCTGGCGACAGTCTTTACTTAAACTACTGACTGCGCTCTACCAGCCACTGGCTGCCCTTGGCACTCACTGGGTTGCGTATAGTCAGCGCAATGGCGACATTCACACTGCTTAGACGGCGCCACTTTGTTCCTCTGCAAGGTAGCCAGCACAAAACCCCTAAGCCATGTTATACGCGCTGGTCACATTGTTTTTCGCTTCGGAGTGGTTTTTTGGCGCGTAAATGCAACGGTTTGTTTTTTGAGTTTCGTCGCCTGTGGGAAGGACAGCTGTCAACAAAAACAGCTGTCAGCAACAGCATCACCGCGACTCGCTGCTCGACGCATAGGACTAGCGCCCACCTCCCAAGTCCCTATCTTGCTCGCAACCCTTCCTCGTCAGTCTCGTGTCACGGTGCCTCGAGGGTGTGGCAATTATAGGGGTGCATGTGTTGTGTCACCCGGCGCAAGGTTGAGTGGCCAGAGTCGCGCGAAGGGCCGCCATATTAAGTGCAAGTACTATACCTTGCACGGCAATCTGAAATCCAGCCTCCTCTACCCTCTGTTCTTCCTCGCACGCAGGGAACCGGTCGTGCACGCTAGACATATTCCGGGTCGAAACGGAGCTCACCACAGGCGCAGCCGCCCGGGTTCGATACTTTGAGGATGTCGAGGTACCGGCGGCGTGGCGGAAGCCCATCACACTGAAACTTCCGCAGGACGACGATATGTACGTCGACAAATTCATTCAGCGCTTTACCGACTCCAAAGTCTCCTCGGGCTACACGTGCTGCGAAAACTCGAGCCTCGACACGGAACGGAAGTGCAGGGTGGCGGAAGACACACACGTTGACACGTGCTCCTCGAACGACGACCTTATGAGGTGGAATAAGATTGAGGAGCCGACGCTGTCAACGCCCGCCCCTCACAACGGTGAGCACACCCCCTTCCTATATTCTACCTCCGAACCCGCACCAACCTCCTGTCCGTCACCTCTCCACCTACCTGCAGAATAAATGTAGTAACCTCACGTCTGACACATGACCTTGCTCGTTTCGGTAGGCGCAGGGCCTGTGCACAGCGCTGTCGACCCGGCTTACGGGATGACGGATATGCAGGTGAGTTGCGAATTGGTTCTGTGGGCAGTTTTGTGCTTTGGAAGAAAGTCATTGTGTCCTATCGGGCGAGGATGTTACTATGCATCCATCCATCACAACAGAGTGTGAGGGGCTGCCTTGTGCGTCGTGCTTACTCTGCTGGTGCCTTGTTTTGCTCCTGTTCTGGTGCAGCGATGCGCCAAGAAGGACCTGCCTATCGAGTCTATTGCTCGTTACTTTCACCTTCCAATCCACGTGGCTGCGGATCAGCTGAAGGTGGGGGAGACGTGGCTTAAGCAAAAATGTCGGGAGTACGACATCAAGCGCTGGCCGTACCGTAAGGTGAAGAGCCTAGATAAGATGTTGGGGAAGTTGAGGCAGCAGCTGGCGGCGTGCGGTCCGAACGATGCGCAGCAGGAGGCAGAGCTGAGGCAGCAGGTGCGGGAGGTGATGGAGGAGCAGGTGAAGATCAGGATGGGGCAGACGCGTGCGGTCGTGATAGACCCGGAGGAAGACCACCATTCACCCGCGAAACGGCACACCTCCTCGGAGCCCGACACGTGTCTAAAGAAAATGCGGTGTGGCGAGTCTCAGTCCCCCCATTACCACAGCCCCGGGTCAAGCAAGCTGGCGGGGTCGAACCTCGGAGCCCTATCGCCCCTCTCCAGCCCCTTACGCGCCATTACAAACCAAGCGTTTGACCTATTCGACATGTGAGCTCCAAATTAGCGCGGTTGCCATGTCGCATCGCGAATTAGCAAGCATGAGTCTGCGTCATGTGTGATAGGTGCATATTGGTTTTGTATTGAAATAAGTTGAGATGTTGTGCATTCATAGGCGATTTAAAAATGATACTGGCCTTTGGAGGCGCAGTCTGAGCAGTGTGGGGTGAGGCAATGTGGAGGATGCATGGTGCTGGGGTCGTTATGTGATTTGATATGTGGGTCCATTCCCCATCATCAAGCGGTCAGACGTAGTCAACCTACGCAGCCTCACGCACTGGTTGGGGCAGTTATCATTGTAACACTTAAAAGGCCAGCTGGAAACAGACATGGATGGCACTGGCACTATCAACGCGACGATAAGTGGTAAAACGCCATTGTTTTGGTTGAGTTCTTGCAACATCACGCAATGAGTACACGCAACGTGCTGACGGGTTAAGCCGTATCTAATGAAAGGGGTGTAAACTCGAAAGCGCCCGCATGGATATCGTTGCTGCGCATGAGGATGTGATACTTGAGCAAACCTTTTCAGGATGTAAGTAAACCATGCTTGGTCTAAAGTTGGGATGTGTGAAGGGACGTCCTCGTTTCCATTTGTCTCGCGAGGAGACTCGTCCATCTCGTTGTGGTACTTCTCGCTTGAACGCTGTGTCAAGATGTGCATATGCCATTAGTAAAATTGATACCTACATAATGATGGTTCCCAACAATAGCACTTTGGCTCGGCGCCATATTAAACAGAGTGACATGCTGAAAATATGGACAAGACCATGTCGATATCGATGTGTTTTGTGGTCCCATAATATTGGTGTGTAAGCACGACCGTGGGAAAATATCGTATGTTGTTTGCTCCGGTCTAGGGTTTGATAGGAATGCCTATAAGTCCTAGCTGGGAAGGGCGGGAGGCAACAACCAAATGAACGCTTGTACGTGTAGGTTTTAGATCTAACCCCATCAAGGCCATGAAGGCGAGTGTCAGACAGTTAATGTCAGACGAGCGGGTGTTGAAGCAAGCATGTGCCACAAGGGTTTGCTCCACATGACAAGCGAATCACGTAGTGTCATTATTTAGCGCACGTTGCAACGGGGTGCAAAAGAAAGTAGTCACTAGCAAGTGATGCTCGTATCTCGTCAAAACTTATGCATCAATGTCAACTAACCAAACGCGAGGAAATGTATTTTGTGAAAATACACGGAGTCCGTTGTGATGAATAATAGGCAATAATTGTTGATGCAGACAAAAGTGCCACCACTTACATCCTACCATTGATTTTTGGGGGCCAAAGGTCGCGCAGGTTTTCTCATTTTTTATGTCCTTGCGAGACCTCGCAAGTTCTCTCCACGGCGCGTCGCATGGGCGGTGTCAAAATCGACTCAATTTGCCGTAGCGCTTGGGAGTGGCCGAGGTGAACGCGATAACGATAACATTTTAGGAATGGCTTCTTGGTATCGCGTTGGTGTTGAAGTGCAAGATCGACTGAACAAAACATATCATACCATTGATAATAATAACCTTTTCGGTTCCTTTTGCAAGTCTGACTCCTAACGCATTAATACATGTCATGTGGCCCTTGTACTCGTCCTCGTTAATCAAAGGTAGCATCATATATAGGGGTTGCAAATATGCAATGATGCAAATCCTGGAAAACTTGCTTATCACGGAATGTGCAATACATACGCGCAAATTATATATCCGACGCCAAAAGATGCAAAATGTTTTGCAAGCATAGATGGAAACCGCGAGGGCAAAAGATCCAATCCAAGGTTAGTTTCTTGTGAAGTATGTTCAAAGACTCATGTTAGACTGCATTGTTGTCGTTTCGTCAAGGAGGAAGTGCTATAAACCTTGCTCAATTTTCTACAAAAGGAGGTAGCACGATCTCGACTCGGACCGCATGACTTATTTCTCATGTTCTATCTTAAAATTTCGGCATCTTCATTTGAAGATCCCGCGCGGAAACATGGTGATGCGACTTCCGAGGCGGCGCGGATACCCCATCAACCCGCCCGCGGATACCCCATGGTTAGGCTCATGCTGGTCTCCCTATTCCATTTACTTCAAGTGAATTGGGTCCCCCCCCTCCCTAGAAGATTTTTTCTTGCCAATGTCTCATGGTTGTCGCAGCGTTGCCGAGTTTCGAGAATGCACGAAGCGGGCGATGATTATATTGGTGAATATGTAGTAGGTCATGTAGCCATATTACGGTGTGAATATGGAGGATTTGAAGACTGTGTTTGATCGAAGGCATCGCACGCAAACTGCGTTTTCTTGGTTTCCGGGGCGGGGGGGGGGGGGGGGGGGGGGGGGGGGGGGGGGGGGGGTTAATCCGTTAACACACGGAATGGCATGAAGGGGGTTAGAGCCGCCGCTGCCCGGAACAGAGTTGTACGCCTTATCCAAGTACCGCCAAAAGTCGGTACCCGATAGGAACATATTGTGCATATGAACCCATCGCATCGCATCGCGCAGAAGCTGCGAACGCCTATAGCGAACACCTATAGGTAGAGGGCCAGGACTCCCCCGGAGTCTAGCGTACAGATGTGTCCATTAGTAGCCCTACGGAGGGATATGTTAACACTCCCCCTTAATGGACGTCATCCCATGAACTCCGGCCGGTGCCCTAGTAAACCCCGCAGTAAACGCGGAGGGCCCATAACTTGTTAATCCATGAACACACGGAATGGCATGAAGGGGTTTAGAGCCGCCGCTTCCCGGAACGAAGCTGTACGCCTTATCCAGGTACCGCCAAAAGTCGGTACCCGATAGGAACATATTGTGCATATGAACCCATCGCATCGCATCGCGCAGAAGCTGCGAACACCTATAGCGAACACCTATAGGTGGAGGGCCATGACTCCCCCGGAGTCTAGCGTACATATGTGTCCATTAGTAGCCCTACGGAGGGATATGTTAAGTGGGCGTAGTTCAATTTGCATAAATATGCAATGAACGTAACAATCAAAGGTAGAATGTGGCAATGTGAGCGCGACGCCATTGCGTGATAATATGGGTTTACATTTGTCAAGTGTAGCCTTTAAGGTGCAGGTACCACGTGGTTAGATTCTTCCCTATACTTCCATTTATCCTAATCGCTGAAGTAAATTTTCATTTGATACTAGATAAGCGACTAGTGCTTGGCGTGGTGTTGGTGTAGTTGGGACGCACAAGTCACACAGTTCGGCGTACATGTGTGCTTGCTGCGAAAATAAGGTGGCTCGTTAGCTAGAGTCTGCTAAACTGAAGTAGAGCTTTCAAGGTGACCTTGCTTTTGCATACATATTCGACGTTAAGTTAAAGCAAATAGCAAAACTCTTTAAATAGTGTAGTGTCGACGAAGACAAAGATAGTGACAATATTTTCACAATTAACTCCTTTCATTGCAATATATGCGTCCATGGAAGTTGGAATTTTTAATTACTAGTCACGATTTCAATCGCAAAGTCCACAAACTGATCCGTCCCATTGGTGCTCAATCCTTCATAATTTGATTATGGGAGTCATTAGTAGCAACATACCCCAGCTTTCCGATGGCTATGTCATGAATTTCTCGGTAATGTATGCCAATTGCATATTATCTTAGCAGCATGCGCCCGCCGGCGGCGCATCGGCGGCGGCCCCGGAGGGAGGTGCGCTCGCAGGCCCGTCGGCACTCACCCCCACGTCCTCGTGGTGGGCGTTGGTAACCCAATAGCCGTGCCATGCCATGCTTGGTAGGGTTGGGGCCTAGGCGGGAGTGAAATCAGGTGGCTGTGATCCCCGGATTAGAAGCTGTCGGGAAGCCTCAATACGGAGGGCTTTTGAAAATATTATTTGTAAACTAGCGTCAAGATCTCCCTCTCGGCTACTCCAATGTTTCTCTTAGAGGCTGGGTATTCCTCGAATACTCTCTTGTTCACGGGCATGACTTGTATCTCATGGTTTTTTTTGCGGCGAGGAAGGTACTAGCGGGTGTGAGTTGGCGGCGGGCGTTGGAGCACACGGCTGACACCCGGGAAGCAACGCCACGGCAAGGCGTTCGCTGGTAGTCAACATGCCCTATGAGTCTCGAGTCTCCTGTGGGGGCGAGGCGAGAAGCTACGCAAGCCGGAGGAGGTTCGTAGCCGGAGGAGCGACACGGTCTAGCGGCGGAGGTCCTCATGATCGACCGCCGCCGGAAAGCCCTAGTACGGAGGGGTCTCGATAGATATTTCCGCACCCATCATATTTTGCGAAGTGGCGACTCGATCCGCGTGTTCAACCAGCCCCTCCCCAATTTTCGACATGCTGCCTTAGACAATGTGCTTTGGAGTTATCGCAAGAGCACACTTCTCGGCTATGGTCTTCTCTTTTTCCCAGCCCATGAAGGAGGAGGGGAGCCTAAGCCAAGACGCGAGCTGCGACGGGAGGAATAACGGTTATCTCGGACGAGGATGTGCGTGGATCAAGACGGGACCGTCGACGACATGAGCGGGGGGGGGGGGGGGGGATTCGCTAGCCTTCCCCCCGAGCTCCGGCACGACCGGAGCTACACATGAGAAGCGGTCAAGTAGGGCGGACTCGACGAGTGCAAGCTGGCCAGCTTGGCTGATTAGCGCCCTCGAAGCGGTTGGAGCAGGCCGCGCATCGTGGAGAATAACGACATTCTATATTTCATACTTAGACATAATAGACCGTCATATACATAGACCGTCATACATAGACCTTTCATACATAGACCGTCATATGCTTGAAGCGCTGTCTTGTGGGCGTTGTCTTCACGAATTCGAACTTGCCATAATAAGCCATACGCGAGATGAGCGCAAAAATTCGCGCCCTTAAGCTCATCGAGTGGGTCGTCCACATGCGGAAAAGGGTAAGCATATTTACGCGTAACCTCGTGAAGGTCACGGTAGTCAATGCACTGTCGAAGCGAGCCATCACCTGTCCGCAAAAAAATAATTGGCGAGCCGAACTCCCTGTGACTGAGACGATTTAAGCCATCCTCTATTGTGTCTTGAAGCTAGCGATTCAGCTATGCTCGCTCCGCATGTGACAATCTATTAAGACGTCGACGCTTCATCGGGCTATTTGCTTCGGCGGGATGATCCCACTGTCGGCTTACATGCGGTGAGTACACAGCATACATTAACCCCGGAAGGTCGTCGTAGAGCAAAGTATGGAAGTTGTTACGTTGTTGTGCAATAAAGTCTTCTCATATGTGAAACTCGACCGGATGTTCCGCAGCTGGTGTGACATTACTCACGTAAACTCAGCGTGACGCTCTATGCTTCGGCACGTTTTGCGCTATAGAGCTTCTGAACTTTACCATATGGCATTAGAAGACATTCTATACGTCGTTCTTTAGTCCGGATGGCCACGGCGGTACCGTCTATCACAGAGAAAACACGCGTCGTGCCGACTTGTAAAGAAGTTTGAAACCGAGCGTCAAATCAAGTAGCGCGGAAATCGTGTAAGACGTAAAATGTTCTGCATGCTTTGCCCTTGCGTTGAATTTTTTCTCCTTCATCCTGCAACGAATATACTTTTGTGAGTTGCATTCCACATCTCATGTGTGTTGCCTTCCTGCTCTTCGGGCTTAGGTTTTTTCCTTTTTTCTTCTGCGATCTTGCTTGGTGGTCTCTGCTGCTTTTTCTTGTAAGAATTGATTGCATCTCGTGTAAGCAATTTAACTCATTGACATTTCCGGATATGATGAGGCAACTCGTTACGGTACAGGTACTACCGTGTACCAGCACCTGTACCTGTACGAGTCGAAGCCATCGCGTTACGAAGAAGATATGTGAGCCCAATTTCAAATTTCGCCTGCCGCACACCGCTGCTGTTTTTCGAGCCTCTTGCTTTCATCTTCCGCTGGGCGCGTACAGAGTCGAGACACAAGGCACAAGACTCCTCGGCGTGGCAGTGTTTTCTGCTCTCCATTAGAGGATACATATCTGTTGTCTGGAAAATTGGAGCGGTGGCGGTTTGGCAGAGAGCGGGTAGGGGCTGGTTCGTGGCGAGTCGCTTTGTCGCTTCGCGCAAGATGCCTCCGTCGGAAATGGAGACGGAGCTTCCGAAGGCGCAGGTCAAGCGCCTCGTAAAGTCCACGCTACAAGAAATGATCGGCGATGCGCCAGGTGGGAAGGAATTTTCGCTGAGTAAGGACGCGCTGCTGGCCTTTTCCGAGGCCGGAAAAGTGTTCGTGCACTTCCTCACCGCGACCGCAACCGAGCTGTGCAAGGAGAACAAACGACAGACTATCAGCGCCAAGGACGTCTTTGCGGCCTTGAACGAGCTCGAGTTTCATGAGTTCGCCGAGCCTTTGAGACAGGCTGTGGAGAGTGAGACCCCCCTCATCCGCCTTGTGTCGCAAAGCTGTCTATTGTATGGGTTTTGCTCGGCTTACTTTATGAGAAAATAAATTCACTGAATTTAGCAGCTTCCCTTTTTTCAAAGAGGTGCACTGAGCCTGAAAGTTTCACAGGTTTTCGTAAGGTCAAAGGAAAAGGGGACACAGCAAAGAAGACGCCAGTGCCGGCTGCTAAGCCAGACCGAACGTTTGAGAATGCATCACATGGCGGAGGGGGGGGTGGTGCGGGGGGGGATGACGATGATGATGAGGAGGACGCGGGTTATTATGAGGACGAGGACGCAGCGCCAGCAGCCGAAGGGGATGATGATGATGAAGAGGAGGAGGAGGATTTTGAGGACCGAGAGGATTTTAAGAGGCAGCGACTTTGAGGACACACATGTTGCGGAATGTAGCTCTGTCTTATTACTGCATAGCTTCAAAGCTCTCTCACACTCATCTTCCCATCCGCATGCGTTGGGTACAAGCATTACGCCGCTTGTTTCTCTGTGACTTAGAGCCGCAGTCACGCCGCTTTAACAACCGCGCTGAACTATATATGTAAATTACCTTCAGTCTGCTAGAAAGCGTTGAAAAACAACCTTTGCTTTTCCCGTTGCACAAGTTGCAAATCCAACGGTAGAGGCGTTGATCTGTGTTGTAAGAAGTGTCAGCTCAAACGCAAATGCGAAGGGGCCTATTTTCACTGCGTTGTGCTGTTGTCGAATGGGGTGATTAGCAACCCACACTATTTGGTGTGCTACTTGCATTGGCGCAAACCTTACGCAAAAATATGCAGACAATTATGCTTACAAGACGAGACTAGTTCCGCGCATCACTCGCACCATGCATGCACCCTCAGACAATCCTTTCCAGAGCCTCGATCGTCACGATGCTGTTGCCACGCACAACCTAAGAAACAAGCACATAGTGTCGTGTCTTAGCTCCCGCTAAACTTCCACTCCCACAGCCCCAAGGCGTGTCTGGTGGTGGTGCAATATTGGGAAGCTTACCACCATCCCGATGTCCGACTTCATGCGCTCATCGATGGCATTGTCCAGCACGATGTTCATAAACTGATCAAACCCGCGCATGACGCCAGTCACGTGGCGGTTGGCATTCAAGGTCACTGCAGCACGGAATGGAAAAAAGGAACGAGGCGTGTTATCAGCACACTTGCCATGCAAAAGGAAGGCGGGTAGACATAGCAGCTCATGCACAGATGATGACCAGAACACAAATGGTGTACTCCAATAGGGTGGGTGCTCGTTGTGACAGTGACCCTTGCTCATTCATATTAGGTCAGGGGAAGTCGTAGAATAGCACCTACCGCGGGTCTCATGCAAACTATGCGGGGAGGGTGTGAGTGAGTGAGTGAGTTAGTGTGTGCGTGCAGCTGTAGCTGCGTGGGTATCACTCACCGCTGATTTTCCTGTCCATGAACTTTTTGAGTTCCGGTGGCTGTGACTTTGGCATTCTGGCGACTGTCGCTGCGCGCGGACGATGCTGCGACGGCTTGCTGCTGGCTGGGCCCGCTGTGCCGCGACAATAAAAGCAGTCTGGGTACAAGCAAGGGGGGGCGAGGCAAGCGCTCTGAGAAACCGATGGGAATCAAAAGTATCGGGTGGACTTGGAGCTACAGCTGAGACAGTGCTTCCGCCGCTGTGTCGTTCATGATATATCGTTTTTCCCCGCGTCGACCTGATGCCGCCAGCAGCACGGCCAGATTCGGCGAAGAAGGAAAGAAGGATCAGCATCACGCGCGTATCCCGCGCCGCCGCCGCCGATGCCCGTTTTGTTGATTTTTTTCGAATGTCCGTTATTCATCCTTTATTTGCAGTGCTATCTAACAGGGGACAGGGTAGAAAAGAACCATATTTTGAAACCCGATATATTTCACGCTATCTAAACTGGGAACTCGCGTGGTATATCCGCGCGGCCTTAAAAATACATGTTATTGGGCGATTGCTGCACCTTCTTTTTTACAAATGGGGCGCCCTAAACGGGGCCCCGTATTATTCCATCGCCCCTTTTGAAAACGATAGGGCTCCGTTTCAGTACTTTGCTGGCGATTCAAATCGCGACCGTATCCTCTGCGCCTCCCGTAATTATACCGTAGTTGGGCAATAAAAGATCTGCCATTAATACAGGCCGATCATCTCTCTATAATATTTATCATCATAAACAGGTACCGTACCAGAACCCGTACTGTCTGTTTCTCATCAGCACGAACCCTCGCCAGGATGACTATCTACGAACCACCCGTACAGGCACGCGGTATAATGCATATACTGCTGGCGGTGTCCATACGTGATGCCTGTACCGTTGAATGTACAATGGACCTTAGTACGAATGTTTTGTACTTAATGCTGTTTTGAACTCGACGATGAGTTCGTCACCGTTGGATCAATGACTAGTGGATAGATTCCAATGTTTAATCGGTAGTCAGAATGTCAGATCCAACCGCTGAAACCGATGTTAAATTGTTCAAAAGAACTAAAACTTCCGGATGGAATGGGGCCAAAAACAGATTCTGAAGCGATATAAAATGAAATCCGGTACAATATAACAGTACATAGTAGAGCATCATAATGTTATACCCGTATATTTTGTACGTTGTGGACAGGCTGGCATTTCGAGGTGGCAAGTAACGAATTTACCGATGTGAGGACAGCTCCAAAGTATTAATTCAAACATCTTCGTCATCGAGTATTGTCGGTACTTTATGATATCATGCTGAGGCTGTCAGGCTTCCCATGCATTCAAGTACTAACTAACATTTCGCAATATGTCCTCGCTCGTCCGCGTCCCCAAGCCGGCTGTGACGAGGACAAAACGACCGCAACTCTCACAGTCGGGTCCAAAACTCTCGACGCCGACAACACCATCTTTCCAGCATCCACCTGAGACATCTGGCACCCAGAGAGGCCACATTTTTGCTCTGTCTCCAGTTCAAAAGGTGCGTCCGTTATCATTATTGTCCATCGTTTTTGGTCTTGCCCCGACTCGCTCTACCGTTGTGATTTGTTCGACCGACATCGCGGCAATCATCCGCCATTGTACAATCTGCACTAGTTTTACCTGAGCCATTTTTTTTCCTCGCGCCAAGCCGCCATTCGTTCGGACTGCTTTTATATGACGAAATGGGCTTCAGTTAGTTGTGAGCCGAAGATCCCTTGTTTGTTCGGTCCGTCTTCTTCATGTGCCATTTGTTTGCCGCTATTTTTGCGAAAGTTGCCCGCCACTCTCTTCTTACAAGCCGCCGTCGTTTTGTCGAAATATGAAACGAGTTTGCCGACAATGCCGACACCCCCCCCCCCCCCCCCCCCCCCCCCCCCCCCCCCCCCCCCCCACACCCGCCGTATGCCATATAAAGAACTAGCACATTGCGGGGGGGTTTATGACGCGAAGGTACCTTCATATCGAACGGAAGCTGACTGCCTGTCAAGTATGTTGAGTCTGTCGTGTTACCTGATGCTTTCGATTTCCGTGTCGAGACGATGTTGCTTACTATTTTTGCAACCAATAACGCAAGACATCTGTTGTTACGGAGTTACGCGTAAATTTGTATGTATCGGCCGGCGTGTCTTTATATCCAGGCTCCCGCAACGTCAAGGCCTCCCCCCCCCCCCCCCCCCCCCCCCCCCCCGCCCTACACACATATAATCCGAATTCCATGATTCATG
Organism: Tetraselmis chui; assembly: GCA_026401115.1. NCBI lineage: Eukaryota > Viridiplantae > Chlorophyta > Chlorodendrophyceae > Chlorodendrales > Chlorodendraceae > Tetraselmis > Tetraselmis chui. The sequence continues at coordinate 6,865 of JAPMLY010003155.1, read as the reverse complement.
ATTGTAGCTTACTGGGATTTTCGCTGTGTTCTTGCAGATAGTTTGCAAGGATGACTGTCGAAAACACAGTCGAGAACTCCTCTGTCGCTTTCCGGCCACTTACGCCGGAGGCGGGGCATCTGTCGGTGGAGGAGTACGAGGCGCGTAAGAAGGCTTGCACGCAGGAGGAGGTCGCTAAGTGAGTCCGTGACCACGTTTGAGATAGTCACCGTATTGCCGCTTCTTTCTACCAACCTCCTATGCGATAACGCAGTTTTTTCTGATTCACTTTGTCCCGTGCTGCTCCTCTCCCCTCTCTCTCAGACTGACCGCCTCTCCCGAGTTCAAGACGTGGTCAGCAAACGCCACGGCTTACTCTAATGGGCTCAGCAACGGCGTGAAGCACTGCCTCGTCCTAGCCTACGTTGTTGTTGTCACCAGCATCTTGCTGGCCAAGTCCAGTGGTGTCACCCACATGTTCAACTCCATCCCGGTCAGCCGGTGAGTGCAGCAGATATGGCGCTAGATAAACACGTATAAACTAACGCGTGAACGAACGCGCGTGCCGCCGTGAGTATGCACGATTCATGTAATTTATATCCTATTTATCCTCTTACGCGCGATCCGGACTATTCATCTGACTTTGCACTCGCGCATATACAATACACACCCGTCCTGATTCTTATGACGAGACGAATCGACGCATACTCCGGCCTGCTGAGTTCAAACGGGGGGGGGGGGGATACAACGTGGTGATTGTGCGAACACACCCTAAGTCTTGAATGAGTTCACTGTTTGTTGCGTAATGTTCCGATGCACAGAGACGGGGGTGCGGAGCGGCCGAGGCTTTGGTTCCCAAACGCAATGTATTCCGTCACGCCGTCCCCCCAATCTACCGAGCACATCGCATCCCTGTTGAGCTCGCTTCACAAGGTGAGCCGCCTTTGCGATCGATGAGGAAGAGAGCAGTGCGCGTTTCCGTGAGCACGCGTCGACTTTGTTTCGAGGCGACTTAATTCCTGCTTATGTTCTGTGTGGCTTACTTACAAAGTCGCAAGCCAAGGAGAAAGAGACGGCGAAGGACCTGTCCGCGCAAATAGCGCTCAGCAGCTCGCTGCAGAAAACGGTTGCAGAGCTGGAAAATCTCAAGGCGGCGCTGGAGGCGAAGGTGAAAGCGCTGGAGGACGAGAACGCGGAGCTGGCGGGGCAGGTGGGGAAGGCGTCGAGCGAGGCCGCGGCGCTGCGCGCGGAGGTGGGCCGACTCCGCGCGGGGAACGACCCGGAGCAGCCGCGGGCGAGGGGGGCCAAGTTTCTGGATCAGAAGCTGGAAGAAGCCAAAATGCAGCTGAAGATGAGGACGCACAAGGTGGGACACAACCAACTTGCAAAGAGGAAACCATCTGAACTTCGTTTTTTTCTATTTGTTGGTGCCCGCGTTCAGCACCATTTAGGGTGCAAGGATTAAGGGTTTACAGTTTAAGCGAAGGTTGATGGGTGAACGTGTGCCGCCTGTGTGTAACGCTTCTGGCCCCAGGCGCCTCCCGCGCCCGAGGCTGTCACCCCCGAGCCGCTCGCCCTCACCAGCTGGTGGGTGACCGTGATGAGCGCGGCGTACCTGCTGCTGGGCTTCATCCAGCACGCGCGAGCCAGCAGCAGGCAGCAGTCCATCATTGAGCTGCTGGAGAAGGAGAGCAAGACGGGGGAGGCGCCGTCCTCGGTAAAGGTAGGGCAGGGTAGGCTGGGGAGGGGAGGGGAGGGGCTGGCAGTGCTGGTGTCACGGAAATTTAGGGTACTTTCTCGGGTGAGTATCTATTTCGTTGCCCATTTTGTTTATGTTTAAATGTGTGGGTACCCTTTCCGCGATGAACAACAGCCAACGGGCGCACCCAGGGAGCAGCCGGCATCGGCGGCACCGGCGCAGGAGCAGGCAACCGTAGGCCGGAAAGGGCCCAACGTGGAGAGTGACAAGGTAGAGAATAACGAGGCTTCCCCGGCAACAGGGACGGTACGTGCCGCATATTTAATGTTTGCAGTGATATCAATTCCTTTAATTGTGTTTTCTCTTACGAGGTGCTATGACACGACGCATGCGCCATCAAAAGGACAGCAAACACGCGTCAAATTTATGAAATATGAACTGAATTAATCGCTGTGTTTCAATTTGTAATCATCGCAAATACAAGGCTTCATCAACCGGAATGATGCTTGAAATTGTTAATTTGCTTTTTGTGAAGCTTCTTTGGTTGAAATGCAACGGAGCTTTGAGACAATATAACATATTTTTTGTAATCCATGTGGGAATTTGAAGGTATATGCAACGGTTGATATATCTACCACCATGGGCCGTATTTGATTTCTATTGAGTGCATGGCGCAGATCACATCACTTTGTGTCTTGTTATTTGCTCAATTCAAATTCATCAGTCCTGAAATGTAACTGGCCTGAATTTTTTATCATGGGTCGTTTTCATTCATATAGTTTTCGAGCCAAAAGCATTTTTTGTTGAGTTTTGTTGCTAAGATAACCGATTTTACTTTCATAGTATTTTTTTTCAATACTCCAAAACATTATTGTTATGTGCGAACCACGGCATCTGACTGTCGCCAAATATGCATGTTTTCATCAGCACTTCCTCCACATTTTCGTATGCACAGAGAATGTAATTTAACATTTAATATTTGTTTAGTACTTGCTATGAGTTTATCGAGCTGCCTTGAAACCGAGATACTTGAACATAATGGCACAATGGGAAAGGGCGATGGACGGGGAAAAAAATAACATTTGATTAATAATGGATTTTACAGTGATTGAAACCCTTAACAAATCGATAAACTGGGCGAGTTCTGGAAAATATTACGTTACAAGGGTAAATGTGTGGAGTCAAGATACTGTGGTGGATTTGTGTTGGAAGATATGGGTATGTAGCGATGTACGATCCCCTTAATTAATGAACAACTTATATTAATTTGTTTCTTGCTCTCAAAAGGGGGAGTTATTATTGAGGACCATAATGAACGCGTTGTATTTTGGATTACACACATATTTTATAGTCATGATATGTTTTAGTTCGTTTCTTATATTTTAATGCGTGCCTTAGTTTTCATTCGTTTGTACAATCAAAATAGCGCTAGGAATGTTCCAATTGGACATTAATCAGACGATGGGGTTGTTGTATTATTATGCACACAATGAACATGTGACTTGAATTACACACATTTAGTGCGTTCATGAGAGTGGCGCATCGAAATCATGTTGATGCGCTTGCGGTTTTTTGCCATAGGCGATCCCGGTGTCCAAGCTACCAGCGGCACCGGCGCAAAACAAGCAAGCGCCACAAGAAAAGCAGAAGGAGGCGCCGAAGAAGAAGCAGAACGGCGGCGGCTTCTTCTCCAGGATCCCAGGCAACCGGCAAGCATCTTCCTCGAGCAGCAGCGCCACAACTTCCAACAAATAGGACAGCTCGGATGGATACCCTCAAAATCTGCGCACACCCGTGTTGATGCATAAAAGAGTGGAGGCTCACCTTAGTTTCAGAGCTTTGCACAACTCTTGAGTAAGGTTGACTCGAGATCAGTTGCTTGTTTGTTGCACGGAAACTAGTAAAAATGCCGTTGGTCTTTGTCAATGCCACAACCTTCAAAAACTAATCGAATCCATTTGCCGCAATTCATAGTCACGTGTATTTTCTTCGATAACAATTGATTACAACATGCAACTGCACAAGATTACGAACGTGCATACGTACATATACATGTGCCGCCCTCGGTGCATATTTGTGGTACGCCATTGGCATTACCTGTAAGTTCGTCGGATTGGATGTCATATACTATATAGACGAATGTCATACATGTAAGCCAGTTTGTATCGGATGCGGCGGAGACAGTTTGTCACTTCTCACAAATCCCTCATCATGTGTAACTATCGCTACCAGACAACCCGCGCGCGCACGCGCCAACATGGATCGCGAGGGGGCTACAGCCCCGTCCCCGACCGTGCTCCGATAATAGTGCACACGGCGTCGTTTCAAAACCACCCATGCCGATCAAAATGTTGTAAAAGCCGAATGAGGCGGGAGCTCATTCAAACCGAAAACAACTTTTTTTTTTAAAGGCCACTTCACTATCAATATCATAAAAGAAGGGTATCAACAAATTGGAAGCGTGGTTTACATGTCCTACAAGAAATCAGAGGCAGACAAGGCGAGATTTAAGGAAGACTTTCCAATAAAATAAAAACCTAAATTCCCCAACCACGAGCGCGAAATTATTAAGTCCTGGGTTCTTCTGATGCATATTGAATTGAGTTTTAAAAAAGAGGTGAAAAGCCACCCAAAAGGGAACTATGCTACATCTCAAGTCCTTTCTGTGCGTCGAATTGCGGATCTTTACCCTTTAGAAGCACCAATATGGGAAAGGGAAACACGCATATGATAGGGCTGGTTAGTAGTATGCCAACGTATCTCCTCAGTTGTGGGCGTTCTATCTCGAACGGTGACAACTTCACAAGAATGCAAGTTAATGACTACGTTGAATTGTTGTGCATATTTCCAAAAAAAAGCACAATTTAAAATGTAATTGAAAAGAGTTTACAACAATACCGGCAAACTGGACCGGATGATGCCAAACGGCTATCGCTTGCTCAGGACACTCATTAAGAGCAAAGATTGGGCCGAGTACTCTTCCACCAGGTACTATTTGCAATGTTTGCCAAAGTTCCTTAGAGGCTAAAATTGTAAGCAAACGCAGTAATTGCCACAGTCCCACCGCTTAAGCACTAACAACAGAAATTTTCTTGTAATCAAAACAGAAAGATGTAAAAAGAAGTCCATTTGTCAAGAAATGCAAAATGAAACTGCTGCTCGACCTCCACGATGCACGGCCCGCTCCCTCCGAACCGGGGTGCCGACCGGCCTAGGCCGATCGGGGTTCGAGAGGGGCGACAAGCCTGCCTAAGCTAGCTCCCGCGTGACTTACTAGGTCTTGCTCGAGATAGTGGGGAAAGGCAAGCGAAAAATCCTCCTCGCGCGGTCGCTCGTCGATCCCGTAAGCCCCGTCCCAAGGTCGTTGTCGCTCCTCCCGTCGCGACTTTCCTCCTTGTCGAGGTCCCCCGTCACCTCGAGGGCACGTGGGGGGGGGGGGGGGGGGGGGGGGGGGGGGGGGGGAGAGCGAGACAGCCAAACAAAAAAAGCTAGCGCTCCCGCCGCCGCGCGGAAAAGTTTTCCAACCAATTCGCGGCTTTTTCGGTGCTGATACCCGAGTACTTGTCTGGAAATCAGCCACCGATCATACCCGCTTGCCACCTCGCGCGTCCTTCAGGACCGCCGCCGCCAGACCTCGCCACTCCTCCCGTCGCGATAGTCTTCATACCCTTGATGTCGAGTTGCCCCCCTTGGGTCAGCTCGACATTAATAAGTTGGTCGACGAGTAGCAAGCTTATGATTATGTAAGTTAATGTTGCCAATCTTTGTTGCGTTGGGCATGCGCTTCATAATATTCAAGTAGTGTTTGAGCGCCTTTCATTTGTGTTGATCTGATGCATGCTAACGTCCATTTTGAGCGTCGTTACCATCATAATTATTCATGTAATTACCTTTGTTGTCGAGATCATGCAAGCCTCTCTACGATGTGGCGTCATTGTACGCCGCGCAAGTGTTATAGTCTCCGAAACGGCGACTCGTCAATTACTTTGATTGGTGAAAAGTTGAATGCGTCTAGTATTGAATTAAGTCGTACATTTTGATATCAACTGAAATGTGTGCCATTCGAAGATGAAAAGGCTTTGGACAACTAAAAATGTGCTCGTAGTAGTCTTCCCGCCCAAAAAGATGCGTGCGTTCCATTCAAATCTAGGATTGTAACGATGCAAGTTCGAAAATGGAAAGCAATATGAGCTAAGATATGAATTCAAGATAAGCATATGGGAACAAATAATTGTTGGGCGAGCCTTGTGCCATCAAAAGGTTTTGCATTTGTGGCAAAGCCTTGGCGACGAACACATGGTGTTGACGTGCTATGAGGATTAAATGGATTGCAGTCACAAAGAGCTATTGACGCGCGGACAAAATAAAGCCAAAAGCAAAAGGAAGAGACTAAGAAAGACTAATGAGAGGGAAAGGGTGACAATATGGCCACGAAAACAATGTCACTACGTAGTATGGTAGCCGCAACGTCTACTTACCCGGAGCGCTGACAAAGTTAGTAAACACGGTAGAAATCCAAAACTTCTCACGCAATAATAATAGCGGCGGGAAAGCTACAAAGTAAAACAGTGAAGGCAACAACACGGGGCTCACCCGCCGAGCGGGAATACGCGATGACAATTGCGGCCCATGACGCGGGCACGCGGCTGAAAAAATCCCTTGCGCAAAAGGCGCCCAAGCAAAGGAAGAAGCGGTCTCGAGGCCATCCATCCGCGACCACATACAATCCGTGAAAGACGTTGTCCGGGTAAGCGACGTGTACGGCGAGAGAGACCTTCCGGCGCCACGAGGCCAAATTCATGGCCACAATCAGCCCTTTACATGCGGCATCCTCCTTGGCGAAAAGGCTTACGTCAAGAATGTCGTTGTGTGTTATATTGAATTACAAAAAGCACAAAATATAGACACGGGGGTATTGAAATAGGGGGGGGCCAGTAGGCCAACTGGGCAAGAGTGACAAGAGGGTCACGGAATCCAAGACACGGCAAAGTGGCATGCCGTAGTTGTGTACCCACCCATCAATTACTCAAAATTCTCTGGGTACTTGATTGATGAGACGACGAAATGGTGGATGTTGAGTTTATGATGAATTACAATTTGTTGTATTATTTATAAAATTCCTTACAAGAAAAAGTAGTGGAGGACACCTAGCAAAACGAAGAAAAGATAGCAACCCATAGTGCCATG
>JAPMLY010003154.1:15000-26557 GCA_026401115.1 Tetraselmis chui | reverse complement strand
ACACGCATCATCTCCAAACACAAAGACACAGAATACGGCCAAACGCAGTACATGGTCGAATGGGCCCCGGAACACCTCACGGAATGGGACATTCAGCTACAACTCGACATGTGCAGCAGGTGGAGGAGGGTTCTGTGTGCAGGGGGTCATGACAGATGGAGCATGTGGTGGGGGAGGGGGAGGGGAGGCATACCGATGTGGGAGTGGAGGAGATGAGGCGGAAGCCGTCGTCGAGTTGTAGCTGAATGTCCCATTCCGTGAGGTGTTCCGGGGCCCATTCGACCATGTACTGCGTTTGGCCGTATTCTGTGTCTTTGTGTTTGGAGATGATGCGTGTTACGTCGCAGGGGGGGTAGTGGTGGTCGGAGGGGGTGAGGTATTCTGTGTCTAAGTGTGTGGTGGGTGCGGTGGGGGTGGAGTGTGCAGATGCCGGATTGGAGGGTGGGGGGTGAACGGGGGAGGTGAGGGGAGAGGAGGGGGATCCACGAGGGATGTATAGTGGTGGGGGGGGATGCTTGGTTGGTATTGAGGCTTGTGATGGGGAGGCGGTTGTGTATAGTATCGAGGGGTTCGGTGAGGATTGCTGCGAGGAGGCGGATGGGAACTGAGAGGGGGGTGGTGGACCCCGTGAGTGTGGTGATGGATTTGCATGATTTGAGGATGAATGAGGATGAGGTGGCTCTGAGGAGGACTTGTGGCCATGTGGTAATGTTGTTTTTCCAGAGGGGGGTGAGGCGGGGTAGGAGGGAGGCGTGTGTTTTGCGGGGGGAGAAATCGCAGTAGGCTTGTTTGTATGTGTGAGGGTCGGTGATGTGTGTGGCTTTGTCCCGGAGTGAGGTGAGGAGGGCGTTGTCTTGAGTGGTGAAGTGGGCACGGATTGTGGAGGCGATAGGGTTGGTGAGGGAGAGTGGGGGAATGTTGTGGAATAGGGTGCCCGCGTCGCGTTGAGCTCGGACTAAGCATTTTAGTGTGGGTGGAGTGTAACAGGTTGACATGATGGATTCTGAGGGCCAGTGGGAATACGTTGTGGATAGGGTGCGTATGTGTGCGCGGGCCATGTGGCCTCTATAGCCTGAGGCATTCATGATTTTATGTAAGTGGCATACTGTGAGTTGTGCGGCGTGGGCTTTGAGGGAGGGGAGGCCGTATCCTAGGTCTGATGTGGGGCGGTGAAGGGCGGTGCGGGGGAGGTTACGTACCGAGGAGACGGCGGAGCGGAGAGCGCGGCAGATTTGTCCTTCGAGAGTGTCGAGTTGGGAGTCCGTGAAGAGGCCGAGCTGGAGGGTAAAATGTTTTCCGATGAGGAGGCCACGGATGACTCTGATTCTGCGGGATTGAGTTAGTGGGGAGGTGGAAAGGGCGGTGATGAGGGATGCAGTGGTACGTTTGAGTTCGTGCCAATGTCTGGTGAAGGTGAGGGAGGTGTTTAGTTCTACCCCTAGGACGCGGTATGTGTCCCTGGGGCCAATGGAGGGGATGGGGGCCGGGGTGGAGTTTAGGGAGATGAACTGTGTTTGCAGGCGGGATGCGAGGAGGGTAGTGTTGGCGCGGGTGAGGGCGTTGCCTGTACGCCAGAGGGCGCCGGTGATGCAGCATTTGCGGATGTTGACCGTCATACCGGTGTAGGCGCTGAAGAGGGAGAGTTTTCTGAGCTGGATGGTCATGTTGGGGGTCGAGCCCGTAGCGAGGCTGAGGTCGTCGGCGAAGCCGTGTCCTGGGTATGTGGCTGTGGGTTCTGTGGGGTCAACGTTAGTGGTGGGGGGGCCTGGGCGGTAGCCCCGGCTTCCCACCGTGAGCCAGCGAAGGAACGGTTCAAGGAAGAGGGTGAATAGGAAGGGGGAGAGGGTGTCGCCCTGGAGGGTTCCTCGATTGATGTCGATGGAAGGGGTGGGGCCGTGAGGAGTGATATATGATGTGGTTGAGACCCCGTATAGTTGTTCGCATGTATCGACAAAGGTGGGAGGCATACCGAGTTGACGCATGTGTTTGAACATGATTCGGTGGTCCGCGGCGTTGAAGGCGCCTTTGAAGTCCGCGTACATGACGTAGATGTCTTTGCTGTGGAGTTTCGCGTCCTCCATCGTCATAATGAGGGAGGAGAGGGCGTCGTGGATACTGCGGTGTTGTCGGAATCCGTCTTGTTGGTCGCTGAGAATGCCATGGGTTTCGGCGTACTTCGAGCCTGCATCTTTGATTAGTGCTGTCCATAGTTTAAGGAGGTTGTTCATGAGGGCGATAGGGCGGTAGTTATCGAGGAGGGAGGGGTCGCCTTTTTTATGTAGGAGGCATGTTGTGCTGTGGCACCAATCAGGAGGAGTGTAGGATTTGTGTGCTAGGAGGGAGAGGAGAGAGAAGAGGGCGGAGCGGGTCGCCGGGGGTAGGAATTTGATTATTTCATTGGGGATACCGTCGGGGCCGGGGGCTTTGCCGGTGCCTAGGGAGTTGAGGGTTTTATCGAAAGTGTCGCGGGTAATCATGTCGGCAAGGGTGAGAGAGGGGTCTCCGCGGGGTTCGATGGTAAAGTTGTCGGGGTTGTTAGGGAGTTCCCATGGGGGGGTGGGTAGTTCGGGTGGGGTGGCGCAGCCGAGTTCGCTAGCGAAGTGAGAGTGTACCGCGTCGATGACGGCGGAGGGAGAGGATGCGGTGGTTTTATCGGGTTTGGTAATGCGGTGGAGGGTGGAGGTGGTGCCGGCGGGGGGTAGGAGGCCGCTTTTAATTTTCAATCGGCGGTGGGAGAGTTTGGGGCAGGTGTCGTAGGCCACATTGGCTCGAGTTTTTATTTTCTTTATTTTATTCGTGGTGGTGTCGTGAAGGAGCTGGCGGATGCGTGCTTGGCACTGTTGTTTGATGGCGTCAGGGGAGAGATATTCCGTTGTGTTTAATAGGGCTTGGGCGATGGGAAGGGGGCCGTTGTTTTTGCTGCATTTACGGAGTTTGAGTATTTGAGTGCGTGTTTTATTTGTGAGCCAAGTGGGGTCAAGGGACGCTTGGGGTGGGCGGGGTTTTTTGTCGGGGAGGAGGGGCCAAACTGTGGCTGCGTGGTCCATGTGTTGGGAGAGGAGTGTGGTGAATTGTGAGGCGAGGGTGTCGAGGGTGTCGGGGGTGGCCGAGGTGTATGAGGTGTTGAGAATTTCTGCGTGGAGGGTTGCCGTTTGGTTGATGAGGTCGGGGGTGCTGGATTGGTATACTTTTATGTGGTCGGGTGTGAGGGGAAGGCGAAAGGTGAGTTTGCGCGTCGTGTGTTGTGTGTGGGGGTGGGTATGGGGAGGGGGGGGGTGTGCCATGAGTGAGAAAGGGGCGGGAATGACGAGGTGGATTGCAGAGTGATCAGTAAAGTGGGAGGGGGAGGGGAATATCGAGCAAGAGGATGGTGGGAGGGTGATAGGTGAAGGAGGCGTGGTGAGCCAGTGGTCAAGGCAGCCCCCGCTGCGGGGGAAGGTAGGGATGGGGTCGTGGAGGGGGTGGAGGTGGGATTTGAGTAAGGAGGTGAGGGCAGGGTGTCCTATACCTGTGTGGGTGGTCGATTGGAAGTCCCCTCCCCAGAGGGTGCGGTGTTGCGGGTGGTCGTCCGCTAGTCGGAGGCCCCAAGCTGCAACTTCTGCGTAGAGGCGGGTCAGTTGTGTGTTGTAGAGCTGGGGCATATAAGTACCTATAAGGAGGTAAGGGGTGCCTGAGTGGGGGACGATTTTTAGTCCGGCGATATGGGGGATGAGGTGGGGGGGCGGGGTTAGGACAGTGGCAGACTGGAATGAGGCTCGGCGGACCGCGAAGAGAACGCCTGCGTTGGGTAGGGGCACAGTTGAGTAGCAGGGTCGGGAGCTTTTGAGGTGGTATTGGGGGAGGGCTATGCGCCAGCGGGACTTGTGGGTGTCGTGGTTGGTTTCGGTGAGGATTAAGACGTCCGGTTGGTGGGAGGTGGAGAGGTGTTCAACATCCATAATGGAGGTGTGTAGGCCGCGGGTGTTGAGGGTGATGAAGTGTAGTGGTTGGGATGTGTGGTGTGGGAGGATGGGGGAGGGGAGGGAGGGGGTGGTGCGGGGGGGGTTATCGGGGGGGCGTTCTGCGGGTGGAGGTTGGAAGGGAGGGGGGAGGGGAGGAGGGGAGGGGGGGATGAGGGGAGTGGGTGGGGGCTTAGGGGGGGAGGGTAGTGTGGGGTGGTGGAGGGCGTCGAGAAGGTGGTGGCGGCCCTGTGGGAGGGGGGCGGAGCGGAAGGTGTGGTTCCATAGGAGAGTGTGTAGGGAGTAAACCGAGGAACGGGGGTCGAAGGGGGGGGGGTTGTATGGTTGGTCCGGGGGGGCTGTGGTGATGAAGTAGGTGTGCAAGAGGGCGTGGGTGCCGCACGACCATGCTCCGTCGGAATCGTTTTGGCGAGGTGGGTTGAGGAAGCGTAGGGTACCGACGGGAGGGGGGGGGGAGGAGTTCCAGTCAGATAGGAGATTGAGAGAGCGGGCGAGGAGGTCGGGCGGAGGAGGGTGATGAAGAGAGTCGATCCATGTGGCTGAGGTGTGAGTTAGGTGTAGGAGGCCGAAGTGTGAGTGTTGCCATGTGAGGATCACGAGAGAGTGGTTAGGCGTCCCCGGACGGGGGGGGGCGCTTCGGTTGGCGAGATTAGTCCAGTGGCTGGGGAATTGGGAGTTGTTGTGGTGGTTGTCGACTTCGTTGTTGGTGATAATTGTGTACGAGGCGGTGGGAGTGGAGTGGAGTTTGGATAACGTCGTAGCAAGGCAGTAGAGGTTGGAGAGGTCCTGGTAACGACCCCATTGGAAGGATAGCACCGCAGAGGAATCGAGGCAGCCGATGGGTGTAGGGAGGCCGTATTCAAGGTTTAGGTCGAAGAGGTAGTTATGTAGGACGGTGCAACAGGTGCGTGGAGTAAAGTGGGCCGGGAGAGTTGGCGGAAGCATGGAGGCAGTAGTGTGTCGTCGGATGTCTAGCTGGGGGGTGGGGGGTTGGTTGTGGGGTCTAACCTCTGGGCCTTGAGGCCCGTCATGTGGGGAACTAATGATGATAAGCGGCCTTGCCGGCCGAGGCTTGTGGAGGGCGAGGGTGTGAGGCTCCGGAGGGTCCGTTCGTCGACGTCATGCGCATTTCGGCGAGTAGAAGCTCCTTGGAACGGGTGGTCTTCTGGAGCTTAAGAGAGGGTGGTAAGTGTAGGGATGGCGGGGATAGGATGAGAGGGTAGGGGAGGGGGAATTGAAAAACTGTAATCAAGGTGTGGTAGATATTAGAAGGAGGGCGATAGTGGGGAACTGTGACAGGGGGGGCTGTCGATATCATATCAAAAGTGCTTCGGGGCTTCCGAGAGAAGCCTCGGAGCAGGCCTAAAGGAAGTGGGGACTGTAGGGGCGAGGGAGTACGTGTATCGCTGGGATTGTTACGGGTTCGGGACTGCCAGACTGATTCTGTAAGGGAGGGGCGATATTTCCGGGGCAGGGGGGTGCGCGGGGGGGTGGTTGATCGGTTAATTATTCGGGTAGAGCAGGTCGGGTGGGCTAAACTCTGCAGGGGAAGCACCGCCATTATCACAGCGACGGGCGAGTAGGGCAGAGCATGGGGCGTGTAAAAGGGGGGAGGGAGAACGAGTGCACTAGGTTCTACAGTGTGGTAATCGCAGGTAAGCGCGAGTGTCTGTTGAGTTAGGCGTGTTATCGCGGTAAAAGTAAAAAAGGGAAGAAATGTAAAAAAGAAAAGGATGAAGCGGAGAGGAGCGACGACTGGAGCGAGTGAGGGATAGAGCGAGGGAGCAGGGGGAGGGCAGCAGGGAGAGGGGTGACGGGGGTGACTGATCAGGGCGGTGGTTAGTGCACTTTTAAGAATCAGGCCTGTAAAAAGATTTTCGAAAGAAAACGACCTATTGCGAGTTACAGGTTGATGCATTATTGATCGAACTGTGCAGCTCTTTGGCTGAGAAGCACTACGGTGGGAAGAGGGTTTCGATTTAGGTGCGCTGATAACCAGTGTATCAGTGCAGGCTAACGGGAGGGGTTGCTGGGTGCCATACAGGGCCGTATTGTGGGATGGGGGGTGTCGGTCGGCGAGCGGCGAGTTCGGGCGAGAGGGAGCGTGTAGGGCAAGGGCCGGCGCGACAGGCCAGGCAACTTGAGCAGCTGCGAGTGGACTAGTGTAGGTGCGGGGTAGGTGGGTAACATGAGAGGGGGGGGGGCGTCGGTGAGTACAGATCAGGGCAGTGGCTTGTGCAGGGGCAGGGATCAGGCCTGTAAAATATATTTTATTTTTTTCTCTGATTAAAGAAGATGATTTTCGAGGTACATGATGTTGCATTAATGGTCGAACTTTACAGCACAGTGGTTGGGACGCACTAAGGTGAGGAAAAGGTATCGGTTTAAGTGCGCGCTTAACGAGAGTATCAGCATGGGCTATTGGGAGGGGATGGGGGGTGTTAGACTGGTCCTTACTGTGGGACGGAGCGGGACTATCGCACCGGTACATGTCGTCTGTGTGGGTTGGTGAGTCAGCGGCCCGTCCCAGGTCAGTGGTTGACCTGGGGGCGGCGAGGACCAGAGGCGTCTGGAGTCCTCTGGCTGGTGAGGGTTCCAATGCCGGGTCCAGGTCTTGGGCAGATGGGGGTGGCTGGGACACCGGGTTGAGTAGAGAGAGCGGATGTCCCGCTGGATAGCTCCGGGGTTTGTAGGGGTCCGCGGCGGGCGTATTCACGCGCCGATCCCGCAATGGCATGAGCATCTGTCTGTGAGTGGGGGGGAGGGTAGGGGTCGAAGACATGGCGTTCGAGCAGGATTTCGAGTGGTGGAGATAGGTAGTGGAGTTGAGTGTGGCTTTTCTGGTAGGTGTTTGAGAGTCGTTCACGTGTTGGCTGCACGCGACCAGGCCCGGTGGGACCTGGGTTTGTTGGATGTTGGCGGCGGACGGGAACGTCCGGACGCTCGGAGGGGCGCGGTGTGGCGCGCCGCTCCTCTGGGGGGGATCTTTTTGTAAGCGATGGTTGTTATTGTTCTTTCGTAGTACTTTGACGGGTACATGTGTGGTTTTCGAAGTGGATGGCGCGATAGCTGTCGGGGGGCTGAAATTCAAATCCCGGGAAGCTGCGCCTTTGAGTGTGTACCGTCTGGTGTCGCTACGGATCCACTGACCATTGTGAGCTAGGCTCGGGTGGGGAGAGGTGAATGGTGCACGCCGTCCGGCGGCCCTGTCCACCAGTCTTGCGCTCGACGGGAGGCCAGGCCCAGAGCGAAGACGATCGGTGTTGCTCATCCGAGCTACCGACCCATCCCCGTTTCGTGGTTCAGTAGTACTTTAGTAGTACTTTGGATCTTTTTACTGTCTTTAGTGACGGTAGGATACGTTTACCATTATGCTGCTATTTGGCTTTCTGGAATCATAGCCCTCAATTTTCGGGTTGTTAGCCTTCGCGTATCGGTGCGAAACCACAGACACACCACCACGAATTCCACGCTCGAAGAATGTGTACTTGTCGGGGTCCGTGTGGATCAGCTCGACCTTGATATTTTTCTTCGCGGCTTCGATAACAGCACCGTCGATGCACATACCGGGAAGGGTGATGTAGTGCGCCGGGTCGAGCCCATACTGGTGCATGCACAAGTCGCGGAATGCCTCGAACACGTCAGCCAAGAGCAGCACGTCGGCCTCCAAGTACAAGTCGTGATAGTCGCAGAAAGTTGTGCAGCCGAAACGCTCCCACACCCACTTAGCTTGGGCGTATTCTTCATCCGAGCACTGCTCACCTGACAGGTCGTTGAAAAACTCCTCTTGGGACGGCAGCACGGTGTGATCCAGCTTAGCCACTGAGTCGAACCACTTGTAGGGAAACACGCCCTTGCGGGTCACACGAATGAGCTCGTCCTCACTCAGTCCTTTCTGGCTGAAGGCCTTGTAAAAGCGCGGTGCATTCTTCGGATCGTCCCCAATCAGGTTGTTGGATAGTGTACCCAGCCCCGAGTTCAGGAACGAGATGCTATCAAGGAACCTATAGCCGCGGAAGTTCACCATCTTGTACTTCTCGCTGTTGTCCGGGATCACCGAAAGCTTCACGTTCTCGATGTCTTCCAGGCGGGAGATGGCTTGGATGATAAAGTGGTTGTCGTATCCCTTGCCGTTGTGGAAAAATACCGGAATCTCCACCTTGCGAATCCCCATGCGGAGGTTGCAGTCAGCGTGGGCGGCGCCAATGTAGTCCCCGGTCTTGTGGTCGTGGTGGCGGACCTTGAGCTTATTCCTGCATGTCCCAAACCCCTTCTTGCACTCACAACAAACTTTTGCCTCGGCGTGGGCTTTCTCGTCCTTTGCGGTCATCTTCATCGGAATGTTCTTCGTGAACTCCTTGGACAGCTCTGGCCGTAGCTCGTACAACTCCCGAACAAACTGGTCGGCGGCATCGTCGCCGGTGCACTGGAACGTGAAGCTGTTCGAGGCTGGAAATGAGAACCCAATGCTCTTTGTAGAAGAGAAGGTTGATGGTCTTATTTGACGACGTATTGTCGTCAAACATGACTTTGGAGAGGGACAAGGGGTGAACCTTGCGATTTTCATCGTCGAGGCTGAAGCAAGATATGGCCACGCCCGGGTTGTTGCTCTCGAAGCGGCGCACATCTTTCAAGCTGGCCGGAAACGACACACCGGTCCAGTCGAACCCCCCGTACAACTTATCTTGATTCTTTTTCGAGATGTAGTAGTCGACCCTGGAGGCGTTGTTCTTTGGTGGATTGGTGGCTGCCGCTATGCAGTACTTGAAGCAATTGTCATCTGTATTGCGGATATTTAGCAGGCCGCATGCTGAGCTGTTGAAAGGCGCTGGAAGCTCAACGTGAGCACGTCCGGTCCGAGTTTTGTAACCGTTGGAAGAAACCGAGGCTCCTGTCACACCTTCTGAACCCATTTCAAACCCCGAGCCTTCACCGATACCGTATTCTTCGGTAGTTTCTATAAAATCCATGACGTCTTCAATCAATCCTTTCAACTGTTCCGAACTTATGACGTTGAAGCTCTTGTTTTTAAACGCCTCTCTTGAAATTTCAGATATTTCCCCATTTTCATCCACCTCTGTTTTTTTAAAATCCGCTCTAAGAGACAGCCACATTTTAAATGACCCCTCCCCTGCTTTCTGGTGCTCAGCGAATTGTCGGTATATTTCAGCCCTCAATCCGTTTTTAACAGAGTCGGTACCCTCCCCCTTGATATAGGAGCTGCGGACGCTAGGAAATTTCGCAGGAGTCACACGACGAACTGACGTCGGCCTAGCATTCATCCTTCTCACCGCGCGGATACGCTCGCGAACCGCGGCAATTTTCCTCGTCCCCACCGCCACCCGCTTGCGATTGTCACGCTCCACAGGTGTGAACACGGGGCGCGCTTGTGTTTCCTCGACGTCGGTGGACACAATATCACCCAGTGGCCCGCGAAATAACGCATTGCGGCGCATAATTTCCCGACGCCTTGCAACCCTTTGCTCGGGTGTGAGACGGGCACGAGATACGCGACCGGAGGGTGTCAACGTTGCATTTTCACGTCTTGCTTGAGCCTCGGCCCTACGCCTCTCGTTTGCGGCGCGGAGAGCCGGTGGGTAGCGGTTGGGAATACGAAGCTGTGGTACTTGGCTCACGGCGTTATTCATAGCGGACTGGTACACGCTGCGGTAGTAGGCCTCGGTCGGGAGCTCGGACACAGAGGGGACGCGGATTGACATTTTTGGTCGGTTGATTGAAGAGGATATAATATACCCCCAGATTTTATTTTCATCTGTCGAACGAGCGCGTTTAAACGCACCAAGCCCCCGGATCCTGAATTAATTGAAATCTTGTCGACTACCTGTACATTATTCTTGATTGGCTACTGGCGCCTGAATTATTTCAGATTTCCTCGGCCTACCACGTGTCGGGCGTACGGATCTCCCTGTAGCCTCAATTTTACGGCGGTAGTATTCCTTGGCGTAGTTAGGGTTCTTTTCACAGAACTTTGAACGGCTAGCGGCTTTGGTCTCCGGGTGGCGTTCATTGTAGACCCTATTATATTCCCTGTATTTTTCCCGGTTCGCCTCCCGGTAAAGGCGGTCGGTTTCACGCTTGCGCTCGCGCTGGGCATCCGTAACTACTCGTACCATGACCTTTTAACTCTTACCCAGACTTTAAAAATTCTGAAATAAAACGCACCTATCTTAAACGTATGTTCTCCTCGGCCGTAAGCATCCTGAGCTTCGCTTTACTAGCGTGGAATTTCTTCCAGTCTGCGGCAGCGGAGCGATCGCGGAGAAACGGCTGCATGTGCTTAAAAAACTCATCATAAACCCACTCCGTCTCACACGACTTCCCGGTTGCTATCCACTCGGCTGCTAGGTCTCTAAACTTTATTTCGTGATCAACGTGGAAGTCTGATCGGCCCCGGAACCCCGAGGCGTTTCGGAAGGCGCAGATCTGATCATTTATCTCCATCCGCAGTGCGTTCAAAAGGGCGGAGCGTCTGCTGTCTGGTAAGGGCTTACCTAGGTAGTAACGTGCCGCGGTCTCCATTGAAAATGTCAAGGGGGGAGCTCCGTCGTACGTGAACATCAGCCCGAAATCACGCGAGTCCCAATTACGAACCACGCCGGAAGCACCGACGGACTTGGGGTGCGCCCCGCAGAGTTCCATGAGCTCACTTTGATTCTCAGCCGGAAAGGCTCCTAGCTCCCGGATCCGCCGTTTGACGTCCTTGATGGTGTTATAGCTCATTCTTTTTAATCTAACCGGTGATTTTATTTTTTGAGTCAAACGCAGCAAAAATGTGACCATAACGGCCGGCCCTACCCATATCGAGCAAAAATGTGACCATAACGGCTGGCCCTACCCATGTTGAGCAAAAATGTGACCATAACGGCTGGCCCTACCCATATCGAGTAAAGACGTAGAACTCGGTGGAGCAAAATTGAGAGCTCGACACCAGCCGGGTGTCCGACGGCTGCGCCGTCGAACTGCTCCTCGTCGTGAGTCTTCGACTCCCGACTTCGTCGCGCGGCTTCGCCGCCCCGGAAGAGTCTATCCACAGAACTCGGTCGAGCAAAATTGAGAGCTCGACACCAGCCGGGTGTCCGACGGCTGCGCCGTCGAACTGCTCCTCGTCGTGAGTCTTCGACTCCCGACTTCGTCGCGCGGCTTCGCCGCCCCGGAAGAGTCTATCCGCAGAACTCGGTCGAGCAAAATTGAGAGCTCGACACCAGCCGGGTGTCCGACGGCTGCGCCGTCGAACTGCTCCTCGTCGTGAGTCTTCGACTCCCGACTTCGTCGCGCGGCTTCGCCGCCCCGGAAGAGTCTATCCGCAGAACTCGGTCGAGCAAAAATGTGACCATAACCACCCCGATGAGAGGACAGATGTGTGATCGCTCGAAGCTCGGGTGAGAGCAGAACCAGCCGGCCGACTACGTCGGTCGGCTAACCGGTTGGTTGGAGCTTACCCCAGTCCTCGAGGTGATGGCTCCGTTAAACGGCTCCGCCGTTTACCGGAGAGAGAGAGTTGAAAAAAAGAGCGGAATGGACACATTTCCGCTCGCGACTGCGTCGCTCACGAAAATGTGACCATACCGCCCTTTTCT
>JAPMLY010003154.1:0-10000 GCA_026401115.1 Tetraselmis chui | reverse complement strand
ATTCAAAAACGTGGGGAGCTTAATCCGTACCCGTACAGTGCATCGTGTTTGAGTCCTTTTAAGAAACAAAGCAATGACACATTAATTAAAATAAGTGACCAAATGTACGCCTCACCCTCCACTTACAAAAATGGTTTGGTTTATGGCAGTGTAAAGCCGATGATGAGGGCGGCAGCGCGATGATCCTGAACCTCGCACTCCTGCGCAGTTTGATCTGCTAGTTTTCCTTCCCTTTTTCCCTGTCCGTGCTCATGTCGTTCTTATTGTAATCAATGTCGCATTCCCGCAGTCAATCAGGGTAATTACCAGGGTTGTGCTGAAGTCCAAATCTGAGAATTCAGACTGAACTGAAGTCACTTCAGGGACTTCAGCCTGAATTCAGCTGAACAGTGTTCAGGCCTGAATTCAGTTGAGACTTCAGGACCTGAATTAAGGCTGAAGTGACTTTAGTTCAGTAGTTCAGCTGAATTCAGGCCCTGAACAGAACACAGCCTGAATTCAGGTCAAGACTTCAGACTGAAGGCCCGCCTGAAGTGACCTGAAGAACCCCCTGAAGCGTTCTGAACCCCGTCTGACCCGACAAACCCTAAAACCTAAACCCTGACCCCGCCGAGCTCCCGACAAGTACGAATTTCCATAATTAAGGCCTTACGTAATCCCATGATAGAAATATACTATTCATCAGTACTTACTCAGTACATCGCAAAACGGCCACAAATGGGTGACAAATAACGGTACGCAGTATTTCTCGACGGCTATCGCCAAATCAGAGGGCGGCCGAACAGGGACAGCTCACCCGATTATAAAAAAGTTCAAATCTAGGCTGACTTCAGTCCGGTCGGGTTCAGGCCACTTTCGCCGAGACTTCAGACTGAACTGAAGTCACTTCAGTTTAGGCTGAACTACTGAAGGCGCCTGAACTGAAGTGACTTCAGCACAACCCTGGTAATTACAATAAATGTAGTGGGGACCATCATCAACCAACGAGGAATAAAGAATGAAAACACGCGGGTCACTCCTTCAGTCTTCCTCCTTCGACCTCATCTCCAGATATTAATACATTTTGAATTAAAACAGATATAATATCAAGGAACTCAATGGTAAAAGCTGCTCTGGATCCCCCCAGACATCTGATCTTTCGTGGATATGGTGGCAAAATTCTAGGTTTTCTTGATGCTCTTCATTTTGTGTTGTTGGGTGTTCCACAATCATTGAAAATACGGCTTCGCCTGATGTGTTTGCCTGGTTTGAGGGTGTTGAGGGTTTGAGGGCAAGCTGTTCCTGGTTTTAAGGTGATATTATAAACTTTTTGGGTTAATCAAAGTCAATATGACAAAAAATATGACAAAGCTTTTTGGTTTATATTTCCTGGTCTCCATCTCCATTTATTTATGACTCGATGCTATCTTGTATTGACGACACATGATTAGGAAATACGCGACGCGGCAGAGTGCTCAAATACGTGACGGGCGCAATATGTTTCAAAGTCTCCATCTCCATTTATTTATGACTCGATGCTATCTTATATTGACGACACACGATAAGGAGATACGCGACGGGGCAGAGTGATCAAATATACGTGACGGATTGCGACTGACTGTTTGCACGCGGGCCACGCACCGGCCCCGGGCTGAACAGCGTGACCAGCACGTCCTTGAAGCCCTCGTTCTGCAGGTCCACGCGCGCGTTGCAGGTGAGCGAGTTTAGCGCCGCCTTGCAAGCGGAGTACGCGGACCGTTCGCTCGCGATCGGTAGCCGGCCCAATACGGACGATACGTTGATGACGTGCCCCCGCCCCTGCGCCTTAAAGTACGGGACCACCGCCTGCATGGCGTATAACGGCGCTTTGGTGTTGATGCGGAACATGTTGTCCAGATCTTCGTCCGATAGATCGAGCACAGGCCGGCTCATACCGACTCCCGCATTGTTAACCCACACGTCCAGCTTGCCCTTCCACTCCAAAGCCCTCGCTAGCACCGCCGCATGATCCTCTCGCTGCGTGACGTCCGCGACCATAGGCAGCGCCTCACCCGGGCCAGTGCAGCTATCTGCGACCTTACTTACGAAAAAAAGGCTGTCGGTGAGACAGCGCCAGACGAGAAAACGCAAAGACGCCGGATATAGCTCGTCGCATTCAATGCGTATACTCGCTCAGTGTGCACCCTGGGAGTGAAAACCTGAAATTATCTCAATATTATCAGCTAGGATTGGCGTTCGGGGCGCGCACTTCCTTCAGCTTGCCCTCTCGACGGGCCGTCATCAGGACGTGATGGCCGCGGGCTGAGAGAACCCGCGCCAGCTGGGCTCCGATGCCTGAGGAAGCGCCTGTGACAACCACCACCTTCGCCGCCATCCCACTCGAGTTTCAACGCAGACCCTATATGCTATTAGACGGAAGGTGGCAGGCGTCGGGGGTAGTGGCGCGACGTGGCTAACCCTGTCGGAATTATCGCTAGCGACTGGCTAACTATTCTATTGGGGTCTGCGGAAGGAGGGCTCGATCCCGTCGCTATAAACGGTGAACCCTTGCCTTCCGACTGCAGGGCGCGCGCTTGCGCGCGCGCTGGGGGTGCGGAGCGAGGAGTTCCCCCTCTAGGGTCGCATGGGATAGTTGCTTACAAGACTATAGGAAGGAAAAGGCAAGAATGATATGCATGGGAGGTGGGGGATCCATGGATGATGACATGGTTGATGTGAGTGACGGGGACGTGGGCGGCGATGCAAGAGATGAGATTGGGTCCGGATGTGGCATTTGTATGGAATTAAATATTGTTTACATATAAACTCGAATGTGTGATTGTTAGTTAATCCATACATATATGTGGCGGTTAGCCTCTGAAAGCTAAACGCTAGCACGAATGTGTTCTAGTCTGTCTAGTTTTGTCGTTGCAAGATGGCAAAATGATGTTGTCGAGAGGCAATGGTGAAAGATGTTTCACTGCTGTACTTAGGCAGTAGATGTTGTAAGTGAACAATGGAATTGTTAAAAGGTTCTGTCACCTCCCTCTATTGCACTGGGCTTAAATAGGTTTCAGCCCAGACTAATTACGCCTGCAAGCTACGCTTACGTGTCAGGCGTTAGCGCTGTCTAACCGTCGTCATCTGCCTCGAGACGCGGCCTGCCTAGCATTGGGTTTCACGACGCGGCTCCTTCTGCATCGAAGAGCTCGTTTTGGCGCGTCATCTGGCTAGTTAGATTAATTATGCATATCTGTACGTACCGGGAGGTACTGGTCGTAGTGTAGCATCAGCACCATTACAATATTGCAGTAGCGACGTACCCACGAGTATACGTCCGTCCTTTGGAAAAGTACGAATTGGAATCCGTAACGAGTACTTGTACAATGTCATGCAATGTACTGTTGCAGGACTGTACTCGTCACACTCGTACCCTCCCCCTCTTGACAGATCAATGAGGCCGCCGCGAGGCAGACCTCCGTGGTTCTTGGCTCCTTTACTGAAGCAGTTACTGGGACTCATGAACGCGCGCTGGGTGAGCGTGCATGAAGTCGATGTACGCTTGAGTCTTGGCAAATTTGTGCCATTGGGGCGTCTCCAAGAATTCTTGTAACGCGATTGTTCGGTGTACCTCGTTCAACCGGTGCCAGACATGTGGAATGTCGTCATCACTGAAGTGCGTCATGAAGAGCAAATATTTGCCTCGTCGCCCAGGTAGCGACTTAATGCACACAGTAGAGATGTGCGAGATGTCAAACTCCTCGTCGTCTCCTCCAGGTATAGTCACCGGGACAGCTGGTCGTAGCGGAGCGGTAGAGCAGGGTCGCAAGTTGTTAACATGGAACACAGGATGTAAGCGTACTGTTGCTGGTAGTTTCAACCTATAACTGTGTTTCCCAATCTGCTCTTCCACTGAAAAAGGGCCGAGCTGTCTGTCTCTGAGTTTCCGGTTCGGTTGTCCTCGCAGAAAAAGGTTTGTCGTGACGACTGACATCTTGTCTCCCTTAGCGTAGTGTGGCGCTGTAGACGGTTCTGTGCGCGCCTGCATCTCGTCCTTGTGTAGCTGTAACACTGAGCGTACCAGGGTGTGTACTTCCTGTAGCAATCTCAACCGTTCTGTTGCGTCTTGCGAAATTGGAATCGACGGTCGCATGCTGAACAGTAGGTCAGGAGGCTCCTCATGAGAGAATCCAAAGTTAGCCTCGAACGGTGTGTGCTCAATTCCGAGTGCACGCGAAGCGTTGTACGCAAACTCCACTTGCGGTAGAAGTGTCGACCAATCAGAGCCATCATAGCAACAGAAGCAACGAAGAAGCTGCTGAAATGTGCTGTTCACTCGCTCTGTCAAGCCGTCTGTTTCTGGGTGTCGGCTAGAAGACATGTTCAGACGCGTTCCGAGGCGTCTCCATAGTGTCTACCAGAAAGCGCTGACAAATTTCGGGTCACGGTCGCTGATCAGCACACGGGGCAGTCCATGTAAGCGGTAGATTCCCTGTAAAAACAAAGTAGCAGTTTCCTCGGCAGTAATCGACTCTGTACATGGCAGAAAATGGCCATTCGAGTTAGATGGTCTACTACAATTAGCACACTGTTAAAGCCGTTGCTCTCAGGCAAGTGTGTCAGGTAGTCAAGACCAATTGTATGCCACGGTCTGGGTGGAACAGGCAAAGGGTAAAGAGTCGCAGCCATCTGCGGTCGAATCTTCGCTCGTCGGCACACGACGCAGCGTTCACAAAAATCTTTCACGTCTTGGCGGATTCGTTTCCACCAGAATCTGTCGAGTGCTTTAGCAAGAGTGCTAGCAACTCCTATGTGACCAGCTGACGAACTTTCGTGCAGCTCTGTGATCAGTTTCAGTCGGAGCTGAGAGTTCTGTGGTATACAGAGGCGATTGAGGCGCAAAAAGTATCCGTCTCTGGCTTCTATCCGGCTGTCTCTTGTCCACTCACCATCGTCCCCATAAAACGAATCTTGTGAGTACCCCTCGCGAATGAGATCAGCGAACTCAGGGCTCAGCTGCAGAGCGTCAACAGTAAGTGAATTTAACTGTGCGTCTTCAAACAGCAGCTGGGACTTCCGTCGTAATTCTCGATCTGACGGAACCTCGCCATCCCAAAATAAGGTATTGTGGCCTGAGGTACGAAGTCTGGACGCCGGCTTAACGGGTCAGCTTCGTTCAAAGCTCCCTTGAGATATGCAAGTGTCATCGAGCCCACAAACGGTTGCAAATCCCGCAGGTATCTTGCTTGCCGCTTGTTCAGCCTGTTGTTCGGTTGCATGAGCAGATGTCGCAGTGTGTCGTGGTCTGTTACGACAAGGAACTTAGAACAGCCTTCAAGATAGCACCTCCAATGCTTGACAGCTTCGCATACGGCCAAAGCTTCTAAGTCGTACGCAGAGTAAGTGTTACCACGCTCAGCTGGATTCAGCTTACGCGCCCAGTAAGAGATTGGTTGAAGACCTCTTCCTTGGTCTTGCAACATGACTGATGCAATCCCCACTGTTGAAGCATCTGTAGCTACGGTGAACGTCGCGTCCGAGCCGACCTCCGGAAGGATCAGGCATGGCGCGGAAATGAGCCGTAACTTGAGAGTCTCAAAGGCTTCCAAACAGGCAGGCGTCAGCGTAACCTTCTGTGGCTGGGACTTCCGCAGTAAGTCCGTCAATGGAGCCGTAAGGTCGCTAAAATGATGTATGAATCTGGCGTAGAAGTTGCAGACCTGTACGAAACTGCGAACCTCCTTCTGCGTCTTGGGCACTGGCCAGTCTGCAACGGCCTCGACTTTCTTTGTGGAAACCGAAATTTTACCGGCTGACACAGTGTAGCCCAGGTATTCCATCGGTTGTAGTCCGAAGAAGCATTTCTTAAGGCGTAATTTCAGCCCTTCCTCCTTGAATCGCTGCAGCACTAGACGTAGGTGCTCCAGGTGCTCCTCCAGTGTTCGACTGTAAATGCAGACGTCATCCAGGTAGACTGTCACGAACTTATGTAAAAATTCGCGAAGAATGTCGTTCATCATTCGTTGAAATGTAGCCGGCGCATTGCACAGGCCAAACGGCATGGCGACCCACTCCATTAAGCCATCAGGGGTCTGAAAAGCCGTCTTGTGAACGTCTTGATCACGCACTCGAACTTGCCAGAATCCAGAAGCGAGGTCGAGGTGTGTGTAAAAATTCGCGTCCTTAAGTTCGTCGAGAGTATCATCCACACGCGGAAGTGGGTAAGCATCTTTACGCGTAACCTCGTTAAGGCCACGGTAGTCAATGCACAGACGAAGCGAGCCATCAGCTTGAGGTCAATGCACAGCCGAACTCACTGTAGCTGGGACGGACCAGACCAGCCTCCACCGCGTCTTTGAGTTGTCGATTAAGCTCAGCGCGCTCTGCAGGTGATAACCTGTTCAGACGTTGACGTCGCATTGAGCCAACATTTTCAATGGGATGATCCCATTGTCGGCTTACAAGTGGAGAGTCGACAGGTTGCAGTAACTCCGGGAAGTCATCGAAGAGTAACGACCGGAAGTTGTCACGTTGTTCTGCAGTTAGCTCCTCTCCAGTGTGAAAGTCTGTCGGTTGTTCAGCGGCTGACGTGAGTTCAATGACGTAAAAATCAGCACGACGTCCTCTGCTGCGGCGCGTCTTGCGCATAAGTTTCTGAACTTTCGTAGACGACAAGAGTAGACACTCAGGGCGTCGTTCCTCGAGGGTAGTTTCCACAGCTGTGCCGTCCATTAGTGTAAAAATTCTGGTTGTACCGAACTGTAAAGAGGCATGTTCGTCATCAAGCCATGGTAAACCGAGGATTAAATCAGCTGTGCGTAAATCACGTAAGACGTAGAAAGTCCGGTGAAATTCGTGTCGAGCCAGCTCAAAAGTGACGTCACAGACTGTCGTAGAAGTCACTCGTTGTCCGTTAGCGAGTCGAACTGGGGTCTTACTGGTAGACTTTCGAGTCTGTAAGGAAAAGCGTCGTACAAAGTCCTCTGACACAAAATCAAATGTCGCAGCGCAGTCCACTAATCCAGAAATTTGGTGTCCACCATCTTGAGTTTTCACAGTCAGCTCAGTTCGAATTAACGGTCGAGCTTCCGTGAGGTCAGTCAGTAGGGTTGTAGCTGGCGAGGAAAATTGTTGCAGCGTAGCGATGGAAGGTTCCGCGTTGTCTGCAGGTACATGTACCGAGTCGGGTTGATCAGGCGCTGTAGGTGCTGTTGTGTCGTTAAACGCACAATCTGCGTCGACTAACCCCAGCTGTACAGGCCAAGGAGCTGGAGCAACCACCTCTTGTTGCGCTGGGTTCTCCAGTGACTGACGAGTAAAAAGCTGAGTTCTCGCTGGGAATTTTTGGTAGAGTTTCCAGTGCTTAGTCACTCGAGTAAATTTCGCCCACTTCGGTAGTACAAATACAGCCAACGTAGATGTCGGAGATGTTCGACGACAATCCTCAAAATGCTGTGCAATCTGCTCAGCTAACTCCCAGGGTGGGTTGATGAACACCCGTTCTCCTGTGAAATCTCTGTCTAGAATCGAGTCACTCGGCGAACAGTGAGGTAAGTCACTGTGCGAGTTTAGACCTTCATCATCAGCACATCCCTCCAATATGAAGTTGAATCGTGCATGCAGAGGGTCAAAGACTGAGTCAACCAGCTTCCAATCAATTGAACGTCTGGTTACAGGTTTACGACTCTGTCTTTGCTTAGTCTGACGTCGACGACCTGCCACTAGCGTTGCAGGTGTCGCGACTTTAGTAGATGGAGATGCCGAAGGTGTTTCGACGACCTCTGTCGCTAACAGTGTTTCAGAACGAACAGTAGATGTAGCCGGCTGCTCCAGTTCGTTGGTAGAACATCCTTGCCACCATCATTGCTTCTTAGATTCCATCGGTGCCTTGCCCTTCCACTCCGGGCATTGGTACAGTCGGTGTCCCTTCTTGTGGCACTTGAAGCAGAGTCCCTCGTCCATGTGACGCTTGCGCTCTTCAGCTGTCATTGCATTTGCGAGTGTGTTAAAATCATCGCGGCCATATGTTTGACCACGTCCACCATTGTTGCCACCACGACCACCATTGTTGCCACCACGACCACGTCCGCGGCCACGACCACGGCCACCTC
The DNA here is from genome assembly GCA_026401115.1 of Tetraselmis chui. Taxonomy (NCBI): domain Eukaryota; kingdom Viridiplantae; phylum Chlorophyta; class Chlorodendrophyceae; order Chlorodendrales; family Chlorodendraceae; genus Tetraselmis; species Tetraselmis chui. The sequence goes on along the minus strand of JAPMLY010003154.1, from coordinate 1,931 downwards.
TATTACGTTTCCAGACGTTAGAGGCTTCCTCGAGAGGGTCATCATAGTTGCGCTTACGTGTAGGCTGAGCAGATGGACCACCAGCAGACCTCGTATTGCTGAGTTCCGGCGAGTCTGTCACGACGTCATTCAAAAAGTTTTGCAGCTCCACCAGCGTAATCTGGTATCCCCTCTGAGCTCGGTGTGACTTTGCCTGGTTCTTCAACGAAGAGTTCGCTAAGCCGTTAATGAAGCGCACACGCTGAAGATCTGCTGACAAGGGCTCACGAGACCGACGTAAGAAGTCGTTGTACTGTTTAGTGTAAAACGCGTAACTCATCGTGCTGCTCTGCGTAAAGCTGAGCAAAGAGCTGATTGCGTCGTCCTTGATGTTAGGAAGAAACGTCGAGTTGCGTAACTCCGTAACAAGCTCGTTGTACGTAGCTGGAATTGGAGGCTGAGTTTTCCGGTTCAGCCACCACCCATTCATATGTCCTGAGAACTGTGAAGTAACCCATATCACTGAGTCGTACGTATCAGGCGAAATCCCTAGCATGAGAAAACGCTGAGGCTGTGCTTCAAGCCAGTCCTCCAGTTCATTAGCGACACGACCACTCTGATTTGGCGAATTAATTGCAGCCTTCCGCTGGGTTTCCGTGAGGGTAAAAGGTAGTCCAGCTAGGTTGTGTGTAGGCATCGGCATTCCCACTCGTAAGTCTGTAGGCCCTTCACCGGTCAGTCGGTTGATGTGTCCGCGAATCAGCAGCCAGACATGACCAGAGTCGACCGTCGTAAACCGAGAGTACATGAAGAACTGTCTCGGGATAGACGTGTCGTCTTGTAGGACTGGACTGTGTTGACGGATCGCTCGGAAAAAGAGTTCCCATTGAGTCACGTAGCCAAAGTGAAGTAACTCACTCTTGTGTTTCTCAGCACGAAGTAACCCCTTTTGTGCGGGCGTAAGTGTCAGACCGTCAATGTTGATGGTTTCCGGGACGACGTAAGTGCCATCCGGATTAACTGTCGACTGTGCTAAAACAGCCTGCTCAACCTGAGGAGGTGTGCGTAAGTTGTTCGTAGCAAACAGAACAAGAATAGAAGCCGAGTACACGTAGACAAGGTGTCGTCCTTGAGGTAGCGTAACAACGACAGGTTCACCACTCAACAATGTTAAATCATCCGGTGTCAAAACAAGACCGGTCTCCTCGTGTAACTCGCGAACAGCAGCGTCGACACGCTCTTCATTAGGTAAGACAGAGCCAGCTGGGAACCAAGTTTTACCATAACGAGGCTCACGCTGTAACACCAATTTCAAGTCCGACGGTTTAGTTCCTCCAACGTGAATTACCAACACCACGTAATGTCCGGGTCCTAGAGAAGCCATCTCAACTCAGTAAAGCAACGTCGAGCGAATCCACGAGCAACAAAAGCGTGCGTCGACCAATGAGCTCCGAAACCAGTGTGGCGGTTAGCCTCCGAAAGCTAAACGCTAGCACAAATCTGTTCTAGTCTGTCTAGTTTTGTCAGTTGCATTGCGATGGTAAAATCGATGTTGTCGAGAGGCAACAATGGTGGACGATGTTTCACTGCTGTACTTAGGCAGTAGATGTTGTAAGTGTACAATGGAATTGTTAAAAGGTTCTGAAACCTCCCTCTATTGCAATGGGCTTAAATAGGTTTCAGCCCAGACTAATTACGCATGCAAGCTACGCTTACGTGTCAGGCGTTAGCGCTGTCTAACCGTCGTCATCTGCCTCGAGACGCGGCCTGCCTAGCATTGGGTTTCACGACGCGGCTCCTTCTGCATCGAAGAGCTCGTTATGGCGCGTCATCTGGCTAGTTAGATTAATTATGCATATATGTACGTACCGGGAGGTACTGGTCGTACTGTAGCATCAGCACCATTACAATATTGCAGTAGCGACGTACCTACGAGTATACGTCCGTCCCGT
>JAPMLY010003153.1:0-28889 GCA_026401115.1 Tetraselmis chui | reverse complement strand
CAAACACATTAAAAAACTTCGCCGCTATAGTACCAATAGCGGCCCCCTCCCCCTAGCCCAGGCCCTCTTAAATACGACCGACTATTTCACCCCTGCCGCCATCAAACAACAATGCCAAGCACGCATACGCCACCTTCTACGAGCCACCACCACAGCCATATTGAGAAAAATAAAAACACGAGCCAATACGGCATACGACGCTTGCCCGAAATCCTTCCACCGCCTCTTGAAATTTAGAAGCGGTCTTCTCCCCCCCCCCCCCCCCCCGCAGCGCGACCTCGACCCTCCACAGAATCACCAAACCCGATAAATCTAAAGCAACCTCTCCCTCTCACGTCCTAGAGGCGGTACACTCACACTTCGACGCCGAGCTCAGCCGTGCCACCCCACCCGTACTACCCATGAAAACTCCCGGATAACCTTGACACCTTTACCATCGAACCCCGCGGAGACCCCTCCCTCACCCTTGCCGACATGATAACCCGCGACACATTCGATAAAACTGTTAACTCGCTCGGCACAGGCAAAGCCCCCGGCCCCGACGGTATCCCTAATGAGATCATCAAATTCCTACCCCCGGCGACCCGCTCCGCCCTCTTCTCTCTCCTCTCCCTCCTTGCCCACAAGTCCTACACCCCTCCCGAATGGTGCCATAGCACCACATGCCTCCTCCATAAGAAAGGTGACCGAATCCTCCTCGACAACTATCGCCCCATAGCCTTCATGAACAACCTCCTCAAACTCTGGACCGCGCTAATCAAAGATCGGGGACTGGATCCGGATCCTACGGCTCCGCGAATCCCCGACTACTCGGGTTCGGACTCGGTCTCGTGGGTCCGGACCCTAGAATCATAGGTAAACGCGGGATCCGGACCCTAGAATCACAGATAATCGTTGGATCCGAACCCTAGGTTCGATAGGTAATCGCGGGATCCGAACCCTAGAATCACTGGTAATCGTTGGATCCGGTACCAGTTATTGTAAGTTATCGTTGGATCTGGTACCAGTTATTGTAAGTAATCGTAGGATCCGGTACCAGTTATTGTAAGTAATCGTTGGATCCGGTATTCATCGTACTTTAATGGATCCGCGGTAATCGCGAGTACCTCATCCTCGCAAAACGATGTGGAATCGCGATACCCAATCAATACTCACGATTCCGAGTATCTTACAATTCTGTGGTGGCCCGAAGTGATACGTTTTTTGGGGGGAGATATTTGGCAATGCAAATCTGCTGAGGTGTATGTCTAGGATTGGTTCAATAGCCCTGATTGTTGTCATTCCGCAGCCTTGAGTCGATTGTAGCCCATCCAAGGGCCAGTTAAACGGTGCGTACGCGCTTGAAATCCAATATAATCTGCCCGTCCACATCCAACTCCTATCATAGTTAGCAACTATGGCGGGGCAAGTGGGAAGTAGCATACCGTCTTGATCAGGGAAGAGCTTGTCATCGACGGCTATCCAACGTACACAAGAGGAACTTGTTGGGAATTCAGATAGGGTGTTCATGATACCTCAGTCAAAATCTACTATATGGGATCCAAGCATGAGCAGGCGCATAGAACTAGTAGAGATGTAAAAAATGAATTTGCTGTACAAATTTCCCCCAAAATGCGCAATTTGTATCAATTTGCATGAGTACTTCGAGTACTTGTTGGAATCGCGATCCCAACGAATCCAACGGAACCAAAAATTTAGAAGTACTCATGTACTCGGTTCCGGAACCGAAAACACGTGTACTCGCTGGATCCGAACCCTAGAATCACAGGTAATCGCTGGATCCGAACCCTAGAATCATAGGTAATCGTGGGATCCGGACCCTAGAATCAGAGGTAATCGCGGGTCCGAACCCTAGAATCACAGGTAATCGCGGGATCCGAACCCTATAATCACAGGTAATCGCGGGATCCGGATCCCTTTTTTAGAGGTACTCACTAGTTCCGGATCCTAAAAAATCAAGTACTCATGGATCCGAACCCAACAAAAAAATGGCGGATCCACTCCCTGTCAAAGATGCAGGCTCATAGTACGCAGAAACTCACGGCATCCTTAGCGACCAGCATGATGGATTCACGAAACACCGCAACATACACGACGCTCTCTCCTCCATCATCATGATGATGGAGGACGCCAAGCTCTACTACAAGGATTTCTACGTCATGTACGCCGACTTCAAGAGAGCCTTCAACGCAGCCGACCACCGCATCATGTTCAAACACATGCGCCAACTCGGTATGCCCCCCACCTTTGTCGACACCTGCGAACACTTATACGGCGTCTCTTCCACAGAATACATTACCCCCTACGCCCCCACCCCCTCCATAGACATAAACCGTCGCACCCTGCAAGGGGACACCCTCTCTCCCTTCCTATTTACCCTCTTCCTTAAACCCTTCCTCCGCTGGCTCACAGTGGGCAGCCGGGGCTGCCGCCCGGGCCCCCTACCACTAACGTTGACCCCACAGAATCCACAGCTACCTACCCCGGCCACGGCTTCGCCGACGACCTCAGCCTCGCCACAAGCTCAACCCCCATAATGACTATCCAGTTCCGGAAACTCTCCCTCTTCAGCGCCTACACAGGTATGGCCGTCAACATCTGAAAATGCTGCATTACTGACGCCCTTTGGCGCTTAGGAAACGCCCTCACTCTTGCCAACATCACCCTACTTGCATCCCGCCTCCAGACACGATTTATCACCATCAACTCGAACCGTGCCCCCATCCCTTCCATCGGCTCCTCGGACACACACCGCGTCCTCGGGGTAGAGCTCAACACCTCCCTCACTTTCACTAAACATTAGCACGAACTAAGGCGCACCACCGCATCCCTCATCACCGCCCTCGCCACATCCCCATTACACAATCTCGCAGACTACGCGTCATCCGAGGCATATTGATCGGCAAGTACTTTCACCCTACAACTCGGCCTCTTCAGCGACTCCCAAGTGCACATCCTCGAAGGGCAAGTCTGCCGCGCCCTCCGCTCCGCCGTCTCCTCGGTGCGTAACCTCCCTCGCACCGCCCTCCACCGCCCTACCTCATACCTAGGCTATGGCCTTTCTTTCCTTACGGCCCACGCCGCACAACTCACAGTCTGCTACCTCCACAAAAGCATGAACACCCATGGCTATAGAGGCCACATGGCTCGAGCACACATTCACACCAACTCCATCACGTACACCCACTGGCCCAATGAATCCATCATGACACGCAACTCCCCACCCACACTCCGATGCCTGGTACGAGCCCAACGCGACGCAAGCACCATGTTCCACAACATCCCACCACTCTCCCTCACCAACCCCATTGCCTCCACACTCCGCGACCACTTCACCCGCCAAGACAACACCCTCCTCGCATCACTCGGAGACAAAGCCACCCACATCACCGACCCCCACACCTACAAACAAGCATACTGTGAATTCACTCCCCGCAAAACACACACACATCCCTCCTCCCCCACCTCGCCCCCTTCGGAAACAAAACATCACCACATGGTCACAGGTCCTCCTCCGCGCCCCCTCAACCTCCCTCCTCCTCAAACCTTGCAAATCCACCTCTGCACACACATGGTCCACCACCTCACTCTGAGACCCCATCCGCCTTATCGCCGCAGTCCTACCCGAGCCACTTGACACCATCCAAAACCGCCTCCCCATCACAACAACTCAAACCCAAACACCCCCCCCCCACCATCATCCACCCCTCATGGCTCTTCCTCCTTTCCCGGCACTTTCCCCGCTCTCCCACCACCATGTCATCCAGCATCCATACCCCTCGCACCAGCACCCCCCTTCCCTGACACCCACCACACACATCGAGACTGAATACCTCTCACCTTCACACTACCACTACCCTCCCTGCAACGTCACACGCATCATTTCAAAACACAAAGACACAGAATATGGCCAAACCCAATACATGCTGGAATGGGCCCCGGAACACCTCACGGAGTGTGACATCCAACTCCAACTCGACGACGGCTTCCGCCTCGTGTCCTCCACCCCCACACCGGTGTACCTCCCAGCCCCCTCCCCCATCACCTTCTCCATCTGCCATGAACCCCTACACACAGACCCCACCTCCACCTCCTGCACGTGCCCGCACTTTGCCGTCCATTCCCAATGCCGCCCCGTTAAGGGACCCGCCACTTGGCAATGCGAATGGTGCGCCCGCGGCTAGCACCACGACTTCACCCGCCTCCACGAGGTCCAATGGGCCCCTTGCCTACAGTTCCACGACACCATCAGTGAGACCCCCTCCGGCCCCACCGCCCTCTCCGCATTTAATTCAGGCTTTGTCCCCTCCACAACACCCATCCTTCCCGAACCTGGACCCCCCCCCCATGGACGCACCCCCTCATCACATTCAATTACGACTCTATCCACCCCGACCTCGACATGCTCCCCACGTTCACCATACACGCCCACCCGACACTGCATGACACCACCACCCTTTGCACCCCCGACGGCCGAGCAGCCACTACCCTCTCCGGCCCCCGCGTCCGAAACCTATTTCGACTCTTTCGCCCCGACCTCACATAACACTCGTTCGAAGAGGAGGTCTACCACCTCATCACTCGCTTCGGCTCCCATTCGGAAATCCACCCACCCACATTTGCCACCACCACACGCAACAGATGGGCCATCAGAGAGGACCTATTCACAGCACTCTGCAATACATTCCACACCCCGACAAAACTCGATTCCGACCCCTTTAACAAATCACTCAACTCTCACACCTACCACTCACTATACCCCGAGGACATAGTCGTCTCATCCAGCGGCAGCAACGCCCCACACACATGGCACGGCACCAATATCGACAACCCGGACTACGACCACGAATGCATGCGCCGAGCTATGGAACACGCAATCACCAGCGCCCACGCCACAGCCTCACACACACCCAGCGCCACCATCCTCATACTCCCCCGATGGGAACACACACCATACCACGGCGTTCCTAAAACACGGAAAACGCGCTTTTTTTGTACACGCGACAACTGCGTACATGTGCGTGGAACCCCCTTCATGTTACAAGCCGCCTACACGCGCCAAATACGTTTTCTGAAGCCCCCCAAGGCCTTAGTTGCTAGGTTACGTGATTAAGACCTCTACTGATGGTCATTACGCGATCGAGCTGACTGGTCGTCGTTTGAATTCGACTTTTAACAGGGGATGACGTTGTTGGTCATGATGGCGCATCATGCCGCCTACAATCGCTATTCTAAAATCGCTGGGCGCAATGCCCTACAAGGTCGACGGGCTTCGGCCCGCCGCTAATGGCGGCGGGAAACGCACGGGTAAGGGGAGGTTTCATAGTAAGCAATTGACGAAAGATCAAGAGAAACGGTCGAAAGCGGCGGAGGCAGATGGGCGAGGGCAAGCGTCGCACTATGCAGCGGCGTGTACTCATTAGCGATCGGCCGCGGAGCTAACGACACTCCGAGCTGAGGTTGAGCGCCTAAAAAAGGAGACCGACAAGCTGGCGAAGCGAGCTGAATCTCTAGAGACGCAGCTCGAGTCGGAGAGACATTGGTCTCGCAAGAAGGAGGAGCGCGTTAAGGAGCTACGCACGGCGGCAGTCGAGTCGGACATTGCGCATGCCGCGCGGGTCGCGAAAATGTGCAACCGGCGCGAGTCGTTGGGTCGCCTTGTCCGTAAGCTCAAGGCCCAACGCTCGACCAGTGGCGTCAGCGCAGCTAGGTGTAGGGCGAAAGCCAAGGCTGCGAAGGTTCGTATGGCGCGTCGTTCATACGGAGGCCTCCGTCCACTGTCGAAGCGCATAATGGCACCAGCAATCAGCAACGGAGCCGACTACCGTGGCTTAAATGCCGCGAAGTAGCGAAAATTAAGCAGTACCTAGACGAGCGTTACGAGAGTGGTCTTGAGGGTGAAACGAGCGTGCACCTCCTAAACTGCTTTTTTGACGAGTGTCCGGACATACTCGAGTCGGTGTGCAACGAGCGTGGACTATATACCGCTGTCGAGCAGCGTGTGGTGGATGCATCCGTGAGCATTTGACAGTCGCGCGGGCCTCTTTCGTTAGGGTAACGTGCAAGATCACTTGGCGCCGCTATTAGGATCTCATACACGCATTGGGGAAGAGGAGGAACGAAGAAACCGGTGAACACGAGGTAGGCCTGCTGCCGCACGGGACGCGAGTACCGCTATTGCCGAACAAAAATGATATTTGGCAATGGGAGTCCCGAGTCGCGGAGCTGTCGGGGTTGTAATTGTCAAACGATGGCAAGAGGGCCGCTGTCGCCGTGATTCAAGCACTCCGCAGCAGGCTAGTGCAGTTCCCTGCTGAGCAACTACCGCCAAGCAAGGTTATTCTCATCCACTTTTGCGGTGAGTTGTTGGGTTAATGAACAACTTGGTGTTTTGCTTTATTTGTATACGCAATAACACGGGGTTAACTCACTTGTATTTTCGTGTTGTTATCTTTTGGAATCGAGCTGACGGCAGTGTGGCTTTCAAAATGGGTCACCAAGGAGCCATGCTTGCCATCCTCAAGCCAGTGCTCAACAAGGTTGATGCAAATGGCTTCGTGTTGGAAGGTTGGGGCTTCAACAGCATTCATAACGGCGTGAAGATCATGTTGTACGAGGGGCATGATAAGTATGACCAAAATGTTACACAACTTCATACGATCAAGCGGTAGCTGAGAAAATTATGTGATGGCCCGGGCATGGAGCTGCATGGCACGATCTACACCTTCATGCTTGTCCTTGGCGGTGATATGGCGTTTCAATGTGGGGCCTTTGGGCATGCTGGGGCAGTATATACTTTATTTTTCTTCATTTGCGACATGGCCCGCCATAACAGGCACCTCACCCCATCTGACTACCAGCGAAAGGGTATTACACCGCTCATTGAGAAGACAACCGTCTTTGCAGCTATGCTCGCGCATGCGTTCGGAGAGGAGTATGGGTTGACAAATTCATACTTATGTCCCGGGTGTGGCCTCCGCGTCAAGTGCCATGGGGACCTGCTCCCGTCCGACACTCAGCAAGGACGGCAAGACTTCCAGTTCAGCCACTTCGGACAGCGGCACTTGTGCCCTCCCGCAATGATGATGATAGACCCAGTGGATATGATTAGGGGCACTTTGCACGCCGGAATCCATATTTGCCCGCACGTGTTGTGGCACACCGTGTACAAGAGGTGTAACAGCGCGGCAAGATTTTAAGCGGCTGTGAGGGCATTAGAAGTCATCGGATTGCCGGGGCGGGAGATCAAGGTGCAGACTGGCAAAGGCAAGAACCCCACCAAGATGGACCTTCTAGCCCTTAAGGGGCCGGAGGTCATCAAGGTGGTGGAGGGCCGTAATGTTGTGTTGGACGCCGTGCTGTCACCATCCGACCCTAGTGTTGCATAAGCATACAAGGTATGGGAAGCATATGACTGCATTAGTGCGGAATTGAGTGCAGACCCGGGGGATGACGCAGCGGACAGACAAACAACAGCAAAAACAATGTGCGCGGCCGTAGAGGGTTTTTTCAGCATTTTTTGATGTTGCTGCAGCAGCGGATGTGACTCCGTACATGCACTTCGTGGTATGGCACTTCCCGACATGGATGGAGGCGCATGGTTGCATTGATCGCTGCAGCGCGCAATGCATGGAGCATGCAAACAGGGAGGTCAAACAAGGCTACCGTCAAGGCAGCAACCACTAGGGGCAACGCATCACTTGTTCGGGCAAGCTCACGCTGAGCAAGATTGGGCAAGTTCTGAAGCACATCACCCAGATGGCGCATCACCGAGACATGCATGGACCCGCCCACCGTGCCCAACCACACATGCCCAAGCGCAAGGTTGATGCAGTGAAGTTGGAATTAGAAGAGCATGCAGCAAAGCGCATCAAAAAGTGAAATGACATTATGTTTACTACGATGATAATGTGCAAGCACTCACTTCAATCTATCTCTATGTGTTCTATATGCCAACCTTGGTCGTCGCAGCCGGGCACTCACGCAATCATCATTTGCCCGTACAGCCACCCTCTCAGCAATTACGCGCTGCTTTTCCTTGAATCGCTTGTATTCAAGCATTAAATGCGGACCGTACCTCAAGTCCTCGATGTCGACTGTGAACCCTGAGGTATAGCTGCTTGCTCGTCCATCTATGTCATCATCCAGGAAATCAGAGGTGTTGATACTGTCCTATGTGCCCTCCCCCCTTAGCTCATGCCGCCGCTGCTTCTCCCTCAAATTCTCTGCCTCCCTAGCAAGACGCCCCAGATGCACAACTCTATCCTCCGCGCCAGGACCTTCCCACCTCTCCCGAGACCTTCCAACCTCCCTATAAGGAGGAGGTGGGTTTGGTACGGAGCAGTCCCAACTATGTATTGATCGCAGCGCGTCCGACTCCCCCGGAACCCCCAAAAAGTGTTGGAAGTCTTTGCCACATACTTCCTGCAGTTCGCCCATCAAATACGCTTTGGGGTCGGAATAGCTTGGCAATATGGGCCACACCGACCTGGATTCCATAGTGAGTGGGTAGTCCTGTGGGAGTTGCACGTCACTGCCGGGCGTGGCCGACACGATGGCAATGTGGAAGCGCAACGTACCGAGTATACTACGCAGCGCGCTACCTTTTTTCCACAAGGTCTCCGTCACCTCCACGGAAAACGGTGGGAGAAGAATTACGATGTCGCCGTTGTCCGTCAACCGAACCCAGATGAAGCTCGCCCGTCTCTTATGTTGCTCCACCCGCGCACACGCCCGCATCGCGCGAGTCCGGCTCTTGCTTTTTACAACCCTCGGCGGATCACCATGCTTTTCGTGAAAACACACAAGTGAGGCAATACCTTCCATTCGGGTGGTGACATACTTGACTCGGCGCTTCCTTGGGCTAGATCTGACACCAATTTTTTCTCCATAATCCTGGCTCGGCGTCGCAAAAGGCCGCCACAAGGTCGACGGGGACGCCTTTGAAGGTTGTTGTTGCGGCTGTGCGTCCACCTTGTGGAAATTGCGAGATGCAACGCCCATAAAGCGTCTCAGTCACAGCCGACACCAACACGTCCCTGCCCACAGTTGCCACTCCTTCCAAGTCCGTTGACCTGCCACATTGGCGACAATAATCTGCGCCGGTAGGTTGCTTGGCGGCGGTGGCTATAAGACACTATACACAGTTTTCGCGACGTGCCATTTTCCCTCCACGCACAACCGCCTCGTGCCAAGGAGGACGGCGCCGACTTCACTTTCCATAAAACACACACATCGCTCACCAACATCCAGTTCACCCACAAGCAAGAATTCATGTGGGGAGTCCACAACACCCGCATCCTCACACACAACCCCACCCTGCGCTGCCCCATGTGTGGTCAATTCACTAGCAACGGCCACATGGCCGGTAACTGCCCCACCATGTCTGGGCTAAGACAGGACCGCCACAACAGCGCGCTACAACTCCTACTCTCCCTCCTAGAACGCCGCAACGGCGGACGATGGGAGACCATCACTGCAAACTTCGGTAACAAACCCATCAAATCATCCACATCCCCCACTCCCACCCGCACCCCTCTTGACGGCCACCCCCTACACCCCACCCACATGCCCACCCGCCTTGTTGCTGCTAACGAAGGTCTCTCGCCCGACTCCCTAGCCTCGTGCCTTGCCATACTCACCCCCGAGATCCCCGCCCCCTGCGCTTCGACCCTCGGCGCACAAACCCGACTTTATCCGCCTCCTCGAACCTCGTTACGTCGGTCACACAACCGGTCGCCGCCGATACTCATCAATTAAAAAGATTCAGATAGGGGAATGGAAATACCGCACGGACCACAACCTCTTCCACACAGCCCACTTGATTCGTGCCAAATACACTCCCCTCGCAAATGTCACCCGCAGCCATTGACCATGTACCGAAGTCGACATCCTCCCCATTGTCATGAGCCGCACGGGCATACCGCACTCATCCACCATCACAAATCTCACATCTCTACTCACCCTCCACACCGACCCTCCTGACAAACTCATCTCCAAAGCACGACTCGACACGTCTCGCATCCTTGCACAACTCCACACGCACATTGTTCAATGGCTACATAATCTCCTACTTGTATACCACATCAAATCCCGCACGACCTCTCGCCGCATCCCCGCACAGTGCACCTTCGCACGCCCCCGATTGCACGCCGTCGTCACCTCGCATCGCACACTCCCCGGGGGGGAGTAAAACCCCCGAACACCCTCGGAGAGGTTGGATTTACGTGGTTAACGGTCTAGCCCTGACTTGTGAGTTCCCTTTATGGCATAGTTGGGAGGGCCCAGAGACAGCAACCGGCGCATACGGTATTTGGTGTAAACCGGCGCATACGGTACATGTTGTAAACAGTTTCAATTTCAATTTCAATTTCAATTAATGTCGTCTACTATTAAAGTTCAGAAACTCATGCGCAAGACGCGCCGCAACAAAGGACGTAATGCGGAATTTTACGTAATTGCCATTACGCCAGCCGCAAACCAACCAACGGCATTTCACACTGGAGAGGAGGTTACTGCAAAACAACGATGACTTCCCGGAGTTATTGCAGCCCGTGAATTCGCCGCATGTAAGTCGACAGTGGGATCACCCTATTGAAACTATTGGCCCGATGAAACGTCAACGTCTCAACAAATTGTCACATGCAGAGCGCGCTGAGATAAACCAACAACTCAAAGACACCATGGACGCTGGTATGATCCGTCCCAGCTATAGTGAGTTCGGCTCGCCCATTCTTTTTGTGCGTAAAGCTGATGGCTCGCTACGTTAGTGCATTGACTACCGTGGCCTTAACGAGGCTACGCGTAAGGACGCTTACCCGCTTCCGCGTGTGGACGACACACTTGATGAACTGAAAGACGCGAATTTTGACACACACCTCGATCTCGACCTCGCCTTTGGCTTCCGGCAAGTTCGAGTGCATGATCATGACGTCCACAAGACCACATTTCAGCAGACCCCTTATGGTTGATGGAATGGGTCGCTATGCCATTCGGACATTGCAATGCGCCGGCTACCTTTCAAATAATGATGAACGATATAATACGCGACTTTTTACGTAAGTTCGTTGCGGTCTACCTCGACGACGTATGTATTTCAGCCGCACTCTAGAGGAACACATGGAGCACTTACGGCTAGTTTTTCAACGCTTTAAGGAGGAAGGCTTGAAGTTACACCTCAAGAAGTGCTTTTTCGGACTTCAAGAGATCTGGGCTAGTGCTTGGGCTGGGCTGTGTGTCAGCTGGGCTATAGTGTGTCAGATGGTTAAATGTCCGTTTCGACAAAGAAAGTCGAGGCCGTTACATATTGGCCTGTGCTTGCGACGCAGAAGGAGGTTCGCAGTTTCGTACAATTCTGCAACTTTTACGCTGGATTTATTCATAACTTTAGCGGCCTTACGGCTCCATCGATGGACTTACTTCGGAAGTCCTAGCCACAGAAGGTTACGCTGACGCTTGCCTGTTTGGAAGCCTTTGAGGCTCTCAAGTTACGGCTCATTTCCGCGCTATGCGTGATCCTTTCGGAGGTCAACTCGGACGCGACGTTCACCGTAGCTACATATGCTTCAACATTGGGGATTGCAATTGTCATTTTGCAAGACCAAGGAGGAGGTGGAGGTGGAGGGCGCGTAAGCTGAATCCAACTGAGCGTGGCAACACTTAATCTGCGTACGATTTTGGAAGCTTTGGCCGTATGCGAAGCCGTCAAGCACTGCATGTGTTACCTTGAAGGATGCTCTAAGTTCCTTGTCGTAACAGACCACGACACACTTCGACATCTGCTCACCCAACCGAACAACAAGATGAACAAGCGGTAAGCAAGATACCGGCGGGATTAGCAAACGTTTGTGGGCTCGATGACACTTGCGTATTGCAAGGGAGCTCTGAGCGAAGATGATCCGTTAAGTCGGCGTCCAAATTTCGTACCTCATGCCACAGTTCCATTCTTTAGGGATGGCGAGGTTCCGTCAAATCGAGAAATACGACGGAAGTCCCAGCTGCTGCTAGAAAACGCATAGTTAAACTTAATGATGGTTAACGCATTGCAGCGGAACCCTAAGTTCCATGATCTCATTCGCGAGGGGTACTCCCAAGACTCGTTTTATGAGGACGAGGGTGAGTGGAAGAACGACAGCCGGATAGAAGCCCGAGCTGGATATTTTTGGCGCCTCGATCGCCTTTGTATTCTTCGGAACTACGAGCTCCGACTGAAATTGATCACAAAGTTGCACGACAGTTCGCTAGTTGGTCACAATGGAGTTGCTAGCACTATTGCTAAAGCGCTCGACAGCTTCTGGTGGAAATGAATTCGCCAAGATGTGAAAGATTTTTGTGAGCGCTGCGTCATATGTCGACGAGCAAAGATTCAACCGCAGATGGCTGCGACTCTTTACCCACTACTTGTTCCACCTAGACCGTGGCATACAGTTGGTTTTGACTACCTAACAAAGATGCCTTTAAGCAATGGCTTTGACAGTGTGCGGATTGTGATCGACCATTTGACTCGAATGGCCCGTTTTATGCCTTGTGCAACGTTACTGACGAAGAAACTGCTATTTTGCTTTTACAAGGAGTCTGCCGATTACATGGAGTACCTCGCGTAGTGGTCAGTTTTCGCGACCCGAAATTCGCCAGTGGCTTCAGGCATACACTTTGGCGACGCCTTGGTACGCGTCTGAATATGTATTCAAGTCGGCACATGGAGACAGATGGACTAACGAAGCGCGTCAACAACACGTTCAAGCAACTTCTTCGTTGCTTCTCTAGCTATGACGGAACTAAATGGACAAACTTGCTACCTCAAGTGGAATTTGCGTACTATGCTTATCGTGCGCTCGGAATTGAGCACACCTCCTTCGAGTGTGGCGGTTAGCCTTCTTCAACTAAACGCTAGCACAAATTAGTTCTAATCTGTTCAGTTCTGTCGCTGCTTGATGTCAAAGTCAATGGAGATGGGAGATGATGAGAGGATGTTTCATTGCTTGTACTTTAGCAACATTATATGTTGTAAGTGAACAAAGGAATTGTTAAATGGTTTTGTCACCTCCCTCTCTTGCACTGGGCTTAAATAGGTTTCTACCCAGATAGCTTACGCCTGCTTGCCTCGCTTACGTGTTAGGCGTTAGGGCTTTCTAACCGTCGTCATCTGTCTAGAGACGCGGCTCGTCTAGCATGGAGAATCACGACGCGGCCTATTCTGCATCGTAGAACTTGCTTAGGCGCGTCATCTCGCTAGTTAGATTAACTGTGCGTACTTGTACGTACCATAAGGTATTGGTTGTACTGTATGCATCAAAACCCTTCTGAATATTGCAATAGCGACGTACCCACGTTGTACGTCCATCCGATGGAAAATCAAGAATTGGAATTAGTAACGAGTACATGTACAATGTCATGCAATGTACTGTTGCATGACTATACTCGTCACACGAGGCTAACTTTGGATTCTCTCCTTCGGAGCCCCCAGATTTGCTGTTCAACATGCGACCTTCAATTCCGGTTTCACAAGACGCGTCATAACGGTTAAGATTGTTAGAAGAAGTACATACCCTGGTACGCTATGTGTTACAGCTACACAAAGACGAGATGTAAGCACGCACGGAACATGTTTACAACACCACACTTCGGCAAAGGCGACAAGGTGTCACTTGTCACTACGAACATATTTTTACGTGGACATACTAACTGGAAGCTAAAGGACACACAACTTGGAACTCTTTCATTGGAGGAGCAGACTGGTAAGCACATTTACATAATGAAATTTCTAGCGAGAGTACGCGTACATAATGTGTTTCATGTGAACAACCTCCGACCCTGCTCCACCGCTCCACTACGACCAATGGTCGTGGTGGTGGTTCCTGAAGGAGACGATGAATAATTTGACGTCTCTCACATATGTATTGTGTGCATCAAGTCGTTACCGGGACGACGAGGCAAATATCTGCTCTTCATGACGCACTTCAGTGATGACGATATTCCACATGTCTTGCACCGGTTGAACGAGGTACATCGAACTACAACGTTACAAGATTTATTGGAGACGCCCCAATGGCACAAATTTGCCAAGACTTAGGCGTACATCGACTTTATGCACGCTCGCCTAGCGCGCATTCACGAGTCCCAATAACTGCTTTAGTAAAGGAGCTTAGACCACGGAGGTCGTACTCGCGGCGGCCTCCAAGATCTGTCAAAAGGGGGAGGGTACGAGTGTGACGAGTTCAGTCTTGCAATAGTACATTACATTTCATTGTACATGTACTCGTTACTAATTCCAATTCGTGCTTTTCCATCAGAATGACGCACAACGTGGGTACGTCGCTACTGCAATTTAGCGAGGGTTTCGATGCGTACTGTACTACTAGTACCTCCCGGTACGTACATGTACGCACAATTAATCTAACTAGCTAGACGACGCGCCAAGCGAGGTTTCCAATGCATGATGTGATTGCCCAGACTGGACGAGACGCGTCGCAAGTCTATTGATGGCAGTTGAAAAGCCCTAGCACCTGACACGTAAGCCAAGCGAGGGCATGTGCAAGCTAATAAGGCAAAGACTATATAAGCCTAGTGCAATAGAGGGAGGTGACAGAACCTGTTAACAATTCCCTTTGTTCAATTACAATATACTGCTTAAGTACCAACAATGAGATATCTCCTCATTCACTTCCACCGAGACTCTTCATTTTGCACTTCCACCTAGCAGCTGAGCAGCGACAGAACATAACAAAATATAACATAACATATTTGGGTCTGCAGTTAGCTTACCGCCACAGTTACATGCACACACATATACACATACACACACAATAAGAGAGGCACACACACGCACACACACGCGCGTGCATGCACATACACACTTCTTCTACTTGTGTAGCTATAGTTTTTTATGTTCATTTATGCTTCTATTTCAACTTATATTATTGTTGATGCTATTGTTTGCTATTATTGATGCACACAACATACATACACACATGCGCGTGCATACACACACACACACACACACACACACGTAAAAATACACACACATAGAGAGAGAGACTTACATGCACACACACACACACACACACACACACACAAACACAGTAACACACGCAGGCACATAGTCGAGCTCTCGCAGCAACGGTTGCATGGTGATCATGCATGCGTAGGCGCGCTCGTGCACGGGTAGAAGGTTGTTTCGAATGCACATATTGCGCAGAAAGAATGGTTACATGCTGTAAGTTGTAAAGCATAACTACACAACAGTCTATTTTCGGTCCGACGGGTTACGCGCTTGTACGCCGGGAAGATGCATGTATCCACTTATATATCTATGTGGGTATGACCGTGTGATTGTACTATGTGTGTGTGTGTGTGTGTGTGTGTGTGTGTGTGTGTGTGTGTGTGTGTGTGTGTGTGTGTGTGTGTGCGTGTGTGTGTGTGAGAGAGAGTGCGTGCGCGTGTGTGCTGTGACCTTGTGCGTGCGTGTGTGTATGATCGCATGTGTGACCGTGACACCGTGTGCGTATGTATGAGAGTGTGAGTGTGTGTGGCCGTGCGTGTGTGTTACCTTGCGCATGTACGCTGAGGTTGCGCTTCCGGCGGAGGGGTCCGTACTCATAATAAATTCACCACATGTGACACGGGCGGAACAACATTCATGAGTGCCGCCAAGCCGAAAAGCAAGGCCACGGCCCATACAAGCGTGATGCGCCTCGGATTCAGCATCGTGGAACGGGCGCGGGTGCGGGTAGGACGGTAGGTGTTGGTGAGAGAGAGTGTGCGGGGCTGCGGGTGCGATGACTGCGCAGAAAAGGCCGTAGGATAAAAAGCCCGATACAAAGCCCGTATGTACTGCTGTCCGAGCCGTGTACCGGCCTTGTTGGAATATCAGAAAGCGCGCGGAACACGGCTCGAGATATTTTCGTCCCGCGTCTTTTTCTTGTAAGAATTGTTTTTTATATTTTCGTCCCGCGAGCCGTGTACCGGCCGAGCCGTGTTCCTACGAGCCGTGTACTTTTTTCTTATTGGAATAAAGGCTAGGTATATGTATTAACTTCATTTGCGGTGGAGAATTTTCGCCAAACGTAATCTCGATCAACTACAGGTACAAGCTACTGCTGCGCGATGTTACGGGCGCTGGGTTGATCATCACCTACGCCCCGTCGCTACGATGGTACATGTACTGAAAATATACGGGTAAGGATTACCCGCTGTCATACATGTACGGGTGAGCTCCAAATTAACTACTACTGCGAATCGCTAAGATGGTACCGACAAAGTACTGCGCAAACCTGATACGGGTGAGTATTCAGTCAGCAGTCCCCACGGGCCACTCGCCTAATTCTTTAATACCTCTATATTCTCTGTACCTAGCTGTACCGTCCATATCCATCCATGTACCATCCACATGCTTGGTGACCTCCGCTGTTTTTTCTTGTAAGAACGAATTTGTTTAATCTATGCACAGGTACCATCCGCGAAACCCTCCGCGAAAGGTGAGATCTGCATCCAGCTGTACAAGTGTACCCGTATCCGTCTGTCATCGCCTGGGCAAGCAGGGATGTACCCCCGCCCGTCATGTACCTCCCGTTTTTGTTTTTTTTCTGCGCCCCCGGGATATGGTACCTCCCGTTGTCGCAGCATCATTTACAGCCGCTCCTCACAAGCACCAATTGCCCTACTCCTTGCACATCACCCACCAAACGCCCCCCATTGACAATCGGTTCCGCGTACCGACGGAACTGCGCACCCCTTGGAATGGGGCGAAACAGAAACCCGCCGCCGAAGCAAAGGGCGCCTCGGCGTCGCTCTACAGCGCGTTTTGCCGCGCTGTGCGGCGCAGTTGCAGTACTGTGCGCCGCGGTAGCCTGGGGCGTGTGGCGAGGTGTCAAGGCGGCTAGCAGAGACAGCTGTGCGCACGCAGCCCTTTTCGCGCCGATGTTTCAGCGTTCATGCGCTCATATTGTCTGACCTCTTGCGACGGAGAAAACCTCTTACTTTTTTTGCCGCGGTTTTTTTTTTGCGCGCCCCTTTCTGGCTGTGCGCAGCGTTGTTGGAGCGCGCGGCAAAAAAGTTCGCGGCGGAGGATCTTAGACAAGGGGCCTCCGGCTTCTCGCGCATCCATAACAAGGCGCTCCTGGTGAGGGCGGCGTCGTCGCCGTATTGCGGGTTGCGACTCAGCAGGTTGTACCGCGTAGCGGCTAAGCCTGACCCGCGACTCGCTGCGCAGGGGCTGGAGCTGCTGCACGCCGAAGGCTGGAAGAGCTTCGAGGAGCGTTGGGAAAGTGTGGGTGAGGCGGGGCGTATCAAATACCTGCAGGTTGGCGACGAGCTGCCTGGGCGCACCTTCGCACTGAATTCCCCTTTCTCCCAGCCGCAGCACCAGCACCAGCTGACGTGTCCTCCCTGCACCCGCGGGAGGCTGCTTATGATACATGGTTTTGGTGGTCTGACTGCATGGCATGTATGTGGCTGGTGTTGTCGACAGAAAGCAAGACAGAGGGTGCGCATGGACCCACTCTTTCGGAAGAATTTGGGCACTAAAAGGTCGTTCTCTCCTTCAAATATCGTCTCCTCCCTCCTCTCTTTTCTGCTGCAAAAGAAGAGCAAAAGCAGGTGTTTTTGTGATTCATAATTCGGGATTGGCAAAGTACTCAATGTTGCAAAGTATTATTCCTACCTTAGTTTATTTCATTGTACTTCTTCTCCTACTGCAGTGCCTCCTACCTTCTTCTCTCTCCTCGCTCTCTCTGCCTCTGCAAATCGTCTACTGATGACCTTTCACTTATTCCGTGTCCCCCTCCCACTACCCCTACTTCCCACATTCCCTCCCACCGCCACCCTTCCCCTCCACCCCCCACTGTCTCCCCTCCCATTGCCTCTCTTCGCTCCCATAGCGCTCTGTTGCCATCCTCCTCCAGCTACGGTATCCCTCTTCCAATGCCACCCGACTTCCTCCGCGCAGGTCTCATCCCGTTTGCATTGCCCGCTATTTTCTTTTCTTGACATCTCGCTTTACCTCGCACTATGCATTGCCTCCGTCTCCTCATTTTCCCGCCTTAACCCTGTCATCCTCGTTGCCGTTTCGCTTAAACTCGTGCCACAATCCGCCACACCTCGGCAGTCATGGCTTGAAGCAGATGGCAATCGTGGGGCGGGAATTCTTTGCCACAGACTCATTGGCAACTGAGAAGCAAGCATTGCAGCGTCTATTTGGGCAGCTACTGCTGAGAGAGGTCCGCACCACCCCCCGTCGCAGTAGATTTAGGGAGTGGGTGAAGGAGAAGGGGGGGGGGGGCTCTCATTGGCGGCTGGTGTTTCGCTCTACAGGAAAATAATGGCTACATGGACTCGGAGGTTGAGAGCTTCGTGCTGAGACAGTTGAGCGGCGACCAGCCGGAGCTCCAGAGCGCGGAAGTGATGATACGGCTCGCGCTGCGCAGTGTGCTGCTGACCAAGAGCATGCTGCTGCTCGCCGTGGAAGTGCTGGGCGATGTTGAGGGGTATGAGGAGATAATCACGGAACTCATCTCTGCCGGCGAAGTGCCCACGCCGAGCTAGAGCCCACGCCAAGTCACCAACCCACCCCCTCCCCCTTTTCACGCCTGTACAATTATTTGCACTCCCCTCTCCCCCGTCTCCCTAGTTTTGCGACGTTGATACCACTCGCCATTGTGGTACCGAGCTGTTGCCACATGTGCACCGCGCATTCGCCTGAATGTTCGCGATGCGCTGAAATCAATAAATATTCTTTTAAACGCGATTCGAATACAACTGGCGTAACGACATCGTGTTGGTATCTTGGCGCCTCATGCCACCGCCCAGCTCCCGGGTCGCATCACCATCCCCGCAACCAGCTTCGGCTTCAGCTCGTCCGCGGGTATCTCATTCCGTGGTGCCGTCACGCTGGGCGGCATGTAGACGAGCGGTGAGTCGTAGTGCTGCGTCTCTGCGGGGAAATCGTAGTCGACGGTGATTGTAGGCACCGCCTCCTCCCCCCCTGCACCGGCAGTCGGCAACACGTAGAGTGAACGGACAATAATCATCAGAACGGACGGGCAAGGGGCATTGCAGGTGGGAGCAGTTTCGCCGCTACTCTTCTCGGCGGAAGAACGACGAATGAACCACAACGCGAGAGGAGATGCGCAGCCAACCTGCAATTGATGGATTGTGCCTGCTCTGAAAGTGACAGCGAAGCTTGCTCACTCAGCAGATCTCCCAACGGTGCTGAGTCGAAGTCTGAGGGCGGAAACTTGGTGCCGCCCTTTCTGCGACCCCCCTTTCTTAGCACACGACGCTTGCCTGGCATAACGGCAGTTGCCTAAAAATACCGACAGCACTTCTTTAGCGATGCTGTTTTGGGGGACTACTTCACGGGGCGTGTTTATTGTCAATCGCCCTGCCCTCGCTAGTATGGCGTGTGTGTGTCTAATGAGGAGCAACCAACACATGCGGAGGTCGAGTCTATCGTAGCGCCATGACATGCGATGGGGATGTTGACAGGGTACGCGGAGATGACGTCAGCAGCGATGCGCACGGGGGGGGGCAGAACGCCAATGTAACAAGCCAATATTTAAAATTTTCTTACAAGAAAAAGCAGTGGAGGCCACCAAGCAAGAAAAAGAAAGAAAGGAAGAAAAAACCTAAGCCCGAGGAACAGGAAGGCATGCCACAGCATCAGCACTGCCTTCCTGAAAAGCGTCGCGGAGATAAGAACCCAGAGTGCCATGAAGAGCAGCAAAAAGACGTTGCATGAATTCTCGTCGCACATCCCCCCAAAAACGCCGAAACGGAAGAGAAGTAGATCGACGAACAAAATGCTGCATACGCAGCAAGCCAATATTCGACTTATTAAAGCCGGTACTTGCTGCTGCTGTGGCTGCTTGCCCATGCAACGGCTTTCTGATGCTGTTCATAGTACTTTGGGTTCCTATATCCCCGACGTTTGGCAGTAGGAGGGCAGTGCTGATGCTGGGGCACGCCTTCCTGTTCCTCGGGCTGAGGTTTTTCCCTCTTTATTTCTTCTCTTTCCTTCGTGGTCTCCGC
Organism: Tetraselmis chui; assembly: GCA_026401115.1. Taxonomy (NCBI): domain Eukaryota; kingdom Viridiplantae; phylum Chlorophyta; class Chlorodendrophyceae; order Chlorodendrales; family Chlorodendraceae; genus Tetraselmis; species Tetraselmis chui. The sequence goes on along the minus strand of JAPMLY010003153.1, from coordinate 8,864 downwards.
TGCTTTTTGCTTGTAAGAAAGTGTCGTAAATTAAAGTCTGTACTTGCACTGGTTTAGCAGGGTGATTTCCAGGGCATCATCAGGTATTGAATCTTGTTTGTACGCTGTACGCGGGTACACCGATATTTATATAGATTTAATTAATCAATATTAATATACTATGTCGGACTTCGGAGGGACACACGCCGCTTTCCGCTTGATGATCACGTGTGCGGTACGCCGCTATGGTTTCTTGCTCCGCACCCTCCCCCCATATATCTGCCGACCGTACCTTGCTACTGCAGATAGGGCCGTTCGTGCAGCAATTTATGGAATCTTGGGCGTTTCTTTGGACGCACAAACACTCGATCAACTGAATTGTGCTAAACGACAGCTCTCCCTCCCGGCGGAGTTTGGGGGGCTTAATGTACCGTCCCTCGAGCTCGACGCCGAACCTGCTCACTATGCTTCATTCACTGCGACCCTCGCCAACCTGATTACTGATTACGAGTCCGAGTCGCTAGGTCCTTTGTACGGTCTCATCCGACAGGAACTACTGAATGTTGCCACTTCTACTTTACCGTGGGCGGTCCAATTGCGCAATTCGTACGACTCTATCTCCACTATGGCAGGTTTTCGGAATCGGAGCTTGTGGTGTTGACTAACACACTGAACCAAAACCTTTCTGATTATGCCGGGCCCGATGTCGAGTTGGTGGTATCTACGGTCAATAATAATGCGGTGGCACCCGCTACCCAAGTGACTAGCCTACAACTTCCGACTCCCGATGCTCTCACTCGCTTGGGAGATTCTGGGGGCCACATTCAACGGGGCATTTCGCGCATTCTTCGTGCCCGGGCCTACCTTGACCTCTTGGCGTTCTGCAGACCTTCCCCACCGGACTATATGAGGGTGATTTCGGGTACGGGTCGCGGGGCTTTGGCTCTCTTTTTCGCTTCACATGAGTCCAGTTTCAAGGTGCCATCCGATTGCTATACGATGGCAGCCCACCGGGTGCTTGGCTTGACTGCGGAGCAGCCGCTCATGTTCGAAAATGCCCTCGGTGCATTGAGGCCCCTTCAGAATCTCGCGGGTATGGATCTTCGTCGACGGTATCGAGCATCTTTATGTCGGGTGAGCGCTCAACAGCCGCTATGCTCATGGACCATATCCCCCGGTGCCCGTGCTCTTGGTATATCATTCAACTCCACGACCGTATTGTCCACGTGCTTGAAGACTTCATGCTTGAAGCGGGGGCTACTAAGGGCCGGGACTTGCGGTTGGAGGTCCGCCGTATTCGGTCGGGAGCTTCACGTGATCGTCCTGGGGATTTTGTTTGGTTGGACTTCATGGCTCCGCACCGTCATCTTGTTGTTGATGTGACGGTTACAAGTGCTCGCACGAACACCAACGTTCCTCGTATAGGTGCTCGCCTTCCACTCCCTGGCAGCCTTGCATTGGGAGCTCAGCAAGGCAAACTTGATGCGGACCTCCGCACTTCCGCTTTGCTTGGCACGCCTTCGGTTTAGTCGGTCCATGACTACTACCCCTTCGCCATGGAGGATGGGGGCCGGTTGGCGCCGATGGCGGCTGAGTTGGTCGATCGCTTGGCTATTTTGGTGGCTATTCGTCGCTTCCATGGCATGGGGGCCGCTGACTCTCGTTCCTTGCGCTCTGACAGTTATGTCGGTATGCAGCATTTTGTTCGTCGATCTACTTCTCTTCCGTTTCGGCGTTTTTTGGGGGATGTGCGACGAGAATTCACGCAACGTCTTTCTGCTGATCTTCATGGCACTTTGGGTTCTTATCTCCGCGACGCTTTTCAGGAGGGCAGTGTTGGTGCTGTGGCATGCCTTCCTGTTCCTCGGGCTTAGATTTTTTCCTCCTTTCTTCTTTTACTTGCTTGGTGGCCTCCACTGCTTTTCTTGTAAGAATTTCTTTTTATTAATCAATATTAATGGCGGTTATGTTCTTCTTTTTGCTTGGTGGCCTCCACTCCTTTTTCACCTAAACAAATATTGTACATTAATGGCGGTTCTAATTCATTCGACGGTAATAATAGGTTCTGTCTGTGAGCACTACATGTGGGTACAGGTAGCAGCCCACCTGTGCAGGTACCTCGCGGACGGACGCAGCGCAGGGGTTATTCGCGCACCGTATATATTATTTACCGACATAAAGAATTTCAAGAATTTGCAAGAATAATAACAGCGACGATAATCCCGCTCCATGGATAGCTTCATACTTAGGGTTACATGGAGCTAGTATCCACTGTACCGAGTAGGCCGAGCCAAGCCGTGTAGCGGGCCATAGTAGCCGGCGTGGCATGTAGGGGGAAAAGGTTTTCCTCGGCGCCGAAAGCGAAGTAGTGGCGTAGGGTGCTGTCGTAGTTTGCGTAATTAGGCGACGCAAGGGAGTTGCCGAGGAGGCTGATGGCTGTGGTGCCCAAGGAGTCGGTGTCTAGGAGGGTGCGGAACTTGGTAGTCATAGATTTAGATCATGGGGCGTGGGTAGGCTCAGCGGTGAGGTGGTAACGTTGCGTGCCAGGTATCGGGCGTAGAGCAATTGGGGGGGGGCGCGGTGGCGGCCGCATGCGCGGCGCGTAGGAATTGGCCTATAGCGTCGCGTCGGGTGTAGAGCAAGGCATGGGTGTAACTCGAAAGACCTCGATGCTCCATGCGGGTGGTTCAACCCCCGCGGGCTTGCCGAGTCCGCCGGGGAACAAAGGGTCGAGCCAAGGCGGGAAGTGCAAGATATGGGCTACGAGGCGTTGGAGGTCTTGATACCATGTTTTGTTGGGCCAATGGGGAGCCACTACCGTGGCGGTTGCCCGATTGGCGCAGTTTGGCGGCGAGGGTAGGAAGGGCAGTCCAAGGGGGGTTGCAGTAGCCGTTTTCGCATCGCCATGCCGTGTCGGGCATGCGTAAGCAGTCGACGTCTTCGCATTGAGGGTCGCGCCATTTATGGCGTTGAAGCGTGGGAGCTGCGTGTTGAGCATAGAGTCGAAGCGGTCGATAGAGTGGGGCCCCCACCGGGCTTGAAGGTGCGCGAAAAGTCGAGGGTTGAGTTGCCAGTCCTCGGTGTCCAATTCGCGGCTGAGTGTATCTGCATAGATATTCGCGATCGAACGGATGTAGCGGGGCCTAATGTGGATGTCGTTGGTGTCGAGTAGGTACCACAGGCGGCGCAATTCTGTCATCACAACGGGTGACCGTGTGGTTAGCTTGGTGAGGGTAGTGACCACGGCGATGTTGTCCTCGTGGAGGTGGACGTGCCGTCCCTATAGTTGTGGGAGAAGAGATTCGATGGCGTGCCACATTGCTCGAAGCTCTTTCCACGTAATGTGTTGTAGTCATCGGTCTGCAACGTTCTAGAAACCGCGTGCTTGGTGGCTGGGGTCGTCGTTCAGCACGGCTCCCCAACCGTAGTTGTTGCAGTCGGCGTGGAGGTAGGCGGTCTCGATGGGCTTGTAGATGGACCGGGCGTTGTTCAGGGTGGGAACCGTGCGCCACCACTATAAGTCGCGCCGTAGTTGATGTGTTAGGCGGACGCCCCCCCCCCCCCCCCCCCCCCCCCCCCCCCCCCCCCCCCCCCCGGCCACTGCGGGTGGCGAGGGCGTTGTGCAATTCGCGCACGAAGAAACGCGCGGGCGCGATGACGAGGTGGAGGAATTGAGCTTTCCCGCGAAAGCTGCGAGCTGACGTGCGGGTAGCCATCGCGCGTTTGAGGCAGCCCGGCCGAGTAGGGAGGACGCTTGCTGTGCGAGTTGACGGAGTTTGTCGCGCGCGGGGCGCGGAACATTCCGAGGTTGCGGCCGATTGTCAGGCCCAAGTGGTCGCTGACTTGGGTAGGCGTCCAGGCGCCCTTCTTGGGGTTGCGTTGGAGGCCCATTTGTGCCAGCATGTCGTCGATGCGTTGCCGGAGGAGCAATGCAGCGTCGTAGGAGTCCGCGAGGAATTGAAAGTCGTGCATGTAGGGGAGGAGTCGGGTACCGCGCCACCTGGCGTTTCGCAGAAAGCGCTTGAAAGCGCGTCCGTTGGTAGACGTGGTCGCTGGCGTAGGGGGTGAAGGCGGCGAAGGTAGTTGGTGAAGACATGAGTGAGTTTGGAAAAATAGTAGGCCGAGCCCGACCAACCCATCGGGAGGCAAGCGAGGCGCCACATGGAGCCGCGGTAGGTAACCGTGAAGTAGTCGCGGTCTTCCTCACGGATGCCAAGGGTGTAGTATCCGTCAATGAGATCGAGAGAAATGAAATAGTCGCCCGGTCGGGACATATGTTCCCACTCCCGCCATCTTAGCCGCACGCGGTGACGCATGTAGTTGGATGACCGGGAGCAAGAATCGGCGCGGCGGGTCACACCATCAGTTCTTCGTGGGTGGCTTGGTCCCGTCGCTGGCTTAGTTCCGGCCGCCGATGTTGCTTATGTAAAAACGTATCCTACCGTCACAAAAGACAATAATAAAATCCACATTACTACTAAAGTACTATTGAACCTCAAAACAAGGATGGGTCGGTAGCTCGAATGAGCAACCCCGACCGTCTTAGCTATGGGCCGGGCCTCCCGATGAGCGACAAACTGGTGGACATAGGGCCCGTTGAACAACATGCACCGTCCACCTCTTCCCAACCGAGCCTAACTTACATAGGTCAGTGGATCCGCAGAGGCACCATACGGTGCACACTGCAAGGCGCAGCTTTCCAAAATTCGAATTATGTCCCCCCGACAACCCTCGCGCCACCCACTTCGAAATCAAAATACATACCCACCTCAGTAATGCGGACCCTCACAGTCCGCCATCGCTTACATAACCCCCTCCACGGGACCGGCGCACCACACCGCGCCCCTTTGAGCGTCCGGACGTTCACGTCCGCCGCCAACATCCACCAAACCCATGTCCCATCCATTGAAATTGAAATGGAAATTGTTTACAAAATGTGCCGGCAAATTGGACCGACTGCTATCTCTCGGGCCACTCTACTTTGCCTTTCGGAACTTATTAGCAAGTTGGGCCCGGGTCTCTTCGACCAGGTACACCTATCGACACACCTAGCTTCACTGTGTGTCGACGTTCCTCGGGAGTTAAAAAACTGTAAGCAATCGCAGCAATTGCTACAGCCCCCCCGCCTAAGCAAAAACATCGTAATTATTTTGTAATCAAGAAAAAAAGATCTAAAAATAAATCCACTTGTCGAGAAATGCAAAACTAAACTGCTGCTCGACCTTCACGATGCTCGGCCCGCTCCCATCGAGCCGGGGTGCCGACCGGCCGAGGCCGGTCGGCGTTCGGGTGGGACGCCGGGCCAGCCTAATCTAGCTTCCGCATGACTTCGGTCTTGCCGAAGATAGGAGGGAAAGGCTAGCAAAAAAACCCTCCTCGCGTGGTCGCTCGTCGATCCCGCCGCCCCATCCCGTAAGCCCCGCCAAGGTCGCCGCCGCATCCGCCGACGGGATGGTCCTCCTTGTCGAGGTCCCCCGTCACCTCGAGGGCACGTGGGGAGGACCGAGACACACAGACGAAGAAAAAATGGGCGCTCCTGCCTCCGCACCTGATAGTTTTCCCCGCTCATTTCCCCGGTTTTTTCTATGTCTGGTACCCGGGTACTTGTCAGGTAGTCCGGCCTGCGTCCGTACCCTCCCCCCTCTTATCGCGCGTCCACCTAGCAAACGTTGTTGAAACAAGGGCCTCCGCGCTCACCCGGGCTCCCCCGCAAGGGTCTCGTCTATCCGGCAGTGGGTATCGAGGAGGAGGGGGGGTCAAGTCACCATAGCGGGATCCGTCGGGCCGCGGGTGCACGGAAATTAGTCAAAAAGCCTCCGTACGGGGTTTTCCGTCGGCGCCGACCCGGAGGGTCGTCGTTGCCAGATCTTGTCGCTCCTTCCATCGTGACTAGCCTCCTTGCCGCCCAAGCTTACTCCTCTCCCCCCGGGAGATGTATCATGTCGGCGTGGCGGCTCGCTAGTGAGCGCCCTACCCTGGTGTTGCTCCCCAACTAGCTCGACGCCGGGTACGGACATCAGTTTAATTTCCAAAAAGCCCTCCGTACATGGCGTTCCGGCGGCGGCTGATCCTAAGGATCGCCGCCGCCTCACATAGCCGCTCCTCCGCCTGCGACCGGCCACCGGCCTGTGCCATGTCATGCCTCACCCCCCCCGGGAAGTGTCGACTAGCACATGGCTTGTCGGCGGCTAGCGAGCGCCCTTTCTTGGCGCTGCTTCCCGGCTGGCCACCACCAGCTCCAACACCCGCCTCCCACCGCTCATCCGGCCGTACCCTCCTCGCCATCAAACGCTCATGAAGTATAGGTCCCACCCTCTCGAGGTAGGATTGTTCTTAGTAGTATATGTATGCGAAAAATCATATTGGACGGGCCGAGCGGGAGATCTTGGTGCCGGTATTGCACAGAAATTATTTTTTCAAAAGCCTTATGTACAGGGCTTTCCCGACGGCTGTTGATTCCGCGGATCGAGCTGTCGGCCCTCTTAGCCCCCTACCGTGCCATGCATGGCACGGCTACGGGGTTTCCAACGCCCACCACGGGGAGGTGAGGGGATGCCGACGGGCATGCGAGCGCACCCCCCTCCGGGGCTCCCGCCGCTGCGCCGCCGGCGGGCGCCTGTCCCATCACACATGGTCGTGTATCGCCAACACACGCAACCCACCACAAACCCGACTCTCAAACCCACGACCAACCCACACGCCTCCACACCCTAATGCAAACCCAACTTGGTCAATATGTGCCGCTAAGCGGTAGAGAGAATCATGTTTTCAAACTCTAACCACCCACCCACGTACAAGCACGTGCTATTGCGGGATCGGCCCGTGCATGCCCCCACCGTGGACCACTACAACCCCCGGAGCTGTCACGCGGGACGTCCGCTCGCTCCACTCAACACTGTGCTCCAACAATCCCCAGCCGCCCTAGATTTAGGCACGGCTTTGGAACCCTCACTTGGCAGAGGACTCCATACGCCTCTAGTCTTCGCCGCCCCCATGTCAACCATTGACTTGGGACGGGCCGCGGACTTATCGACCCACACAGACGACATGTACCGGTGCAATCGACCCGCTCCGTCCGGGAGTAAGGACCAATCTAACACCCAACGTCCCCTCATGTTAGCCTACGTTGATAGTCGTGCATTGGATCCGCCATCGCGTGTGGGTAAAGTTCAAAACGGCCTACCCGTCCCAAGCCATTCAACCACGGAGTCTCTAGAAAGGATGCCACCCAACCGCAGCTCAATTTGCTCGCTACGGAGCTGCCACGCTTCGACGCGTGCGGAGCTTGGGAGCGCGCCCACAACACCCGCTGTGTCCCCCGCATGTTTCTAGTCCTCAAGCCCGACGTCTACAAGTGGCGTTTGATTATCGACCTACGCGAATAACTCAACCGCTAGTGTACAAAATTCAACGTTTCTTTACCTCTCGTTCGAAACCCTAAAACACCTCCTCCACTTGTCCCGCACGGGCAACTACTTCGTCTCCCTTAACTTAACGGACGGCTACTACACACTCGGAGTCCGGGAGGAGGACCCCGATTTCTTCACGTTAGACTACATGGGCGAGCTATGTCGCCTCGTGTGCCTCCCGATGGGTTGGTCCGGGTCCGCCTACTACTTATGCAAGCTCACGCATACGTTCACTAACTACCTTCGGCGGCCATGTACGCCCCCGACCGCCAAGACGGCGACACCCCACAAGCCATCGAGAAGATTCTAGAGCAGCATACGCTGGCGTGGGATTCGACTACTACCCTACATGGACGACTTCATGTTCATGGCCCACTCGCGCGAGACAGCACTGCTCCTACGCGACCGCGTCGAGGCCCTAGAACACCGGCTCGGCCTCCAACGCAACCCAAAGAAGGGCATGTGGGAGCCCGCACAAGTGGGAGACCACCTCGGCCTTACGACCGACCTCTAGAACGCCGAGTTTCGAGCCCCCGTCGACAAACTGCTAGTACTCTCCAAACACGCTTTCGCGCTACTCGGCTGCGCAGCGAATACCGCCCGTTGGCTACCCGCCATACATCTAGCAACGTTCGCAGTAAAAGCGTAGTTTCTCTACCTCGCCATCGCGCCATCACGTTTCTTTCTCCGGGAACTCCACTCCGTACTCAGTGCACGACAAGGATGGGGCGGACAAGTCCGGATGACACACCAGCTCAAGCGAGATCTCGAATGGAGGTGGACAATGCCCGCGGCCCCGCGACCAACACAACGGACGCTCAATCTACAAGTCCATCGAGACGGCGTACCTCCACGCCGACTCAAGTGGGTACGGATAAGGAGCCGTGTTAAACGACAACCATGCTTATTAGGCGCGCGGTTTCTGGCACGACGACGACCGACACTAACACATCACATGGAAGGAGCTTCGAGCCGTGCGACTCGTCTTTTCTACCTCAGCTACAGCTACGCAAACGTCTTACTTCACGAGGACAACACCGCCGTCGTGGCGACGGTGTCCAAAACAGCCACTCGCGCCCCCGGCATGATGACCAAATTAGGGAGGCTCTAGCAACGACATCCGCATCTGACCCAGATACATTCGCTCGGCAGCGAACATTTAGGCCGACAACCTCAGCCGGGAGCTCGACCGCTTCGCATCGATGGAAAACGTACAGCTCCCTCACTTCAACGCCAAGTGGCGCGACCCCAAGTGCGAAGACGCCGACTGTCTACACCTGCCGGACGCCGCATGGCAACGCGAAGCCAACTATTGCAACCCCCCGGGGACGCACTACCCTCCCTCTCCGCAAAGCTACACCAATCGGGCGCAGCACCCACCGTCGTCGCACCCTACTGGCCCCACAAGCCATGGTTTCAATAGCTACACAACATGGCCGACGAGACCATCCACTACCCCGCCTCACGCGACATGTT
>JAPMLY010003152.1:0-34229 GCA_026401115.1 Tetraselmis chui | reverse complement strand
GGAGGTGGGGGATCCATGGATGATGACATGGTTGATGTGAGTGACGGGAACGTGGGCGGCGATGCAAGAGATGAGATTGGGTCCGGATATGCTGTGGCATTTGTATGGAATTGTGTATTGTTTACATATAAAATCGAATGTGTGATTGTTAGTTAATCCATACATATAATATGATATGATGAAAGTGTCAATCCTCGAGGTAAATGAATGCTTGGGAGAGCATAATAATCACGACGGCACGCACGCTTGATATTGCGTGAGTTTGAGAGAGAGAGAGAGAGAGAGAGAGAGAGAGAGAGAGAGAGAGAGAGAGAGAGAGAGAGAGAGAGAGAGAGAGAGAGAGAGCGAGATATTTGTGCATGAGTAAGTTATGTAAGTAAGTATTTCTGTATGATTATTATGTAAGTAGTATAAGTTATATTTATAGTCACAAATAATACTATTTTCATTCATTATTTGTTTCAAAAGAAAGTATCAACCAGTAAAGAAGAAAGGAACACAAGCACAAAAGCGGGAGAGGGAGAGAGATATTTGTACATAAGTAAGATATGTACGTAAGTATTTCTGTATGATACTGTATACTACCACTGTATTGGAAATATCAATCGGCGATTATTTTATTATATAAAACAAAAATTTCTTACAAGAAAAAGCAGTGGAGGCCACCAATATTTTATTATATCAAAGCCAACACGTTTCTTAGCCCTGAAAATGCGGAAAAACGTTCCGAATAATGGACAGTCAATAGCCGAAGATATGACGAGCAATGCACGACATTTTCTGCCGGTACATTTGGTACGTTGTGGTACGTGGCTGTACGTTTGGTACGTTTTAGTACGTGGTTGTACGTTTGGTATGTTTTGGTACATTTTGGTACGTTTTGATACGTCGGCATGCCGCGTCGGATTGTTTTATATCAAGCTATCCCTATTTAGAGGGGAACTATCGGCGCTAGCAACCTGTGGAAGGGTTACACGGAAATGCCATCACCGGGAATCGAACCCGGCACCTCCGTGTCCGGAGCCGTACGCCGTAACCAAGTACCGCGCCGAAAAGTCGGTACCCATTGGGGATATATCTCATATATATACCCCGTACTGCCCGAGCAACGGGCTCCCGCAGTACATCCACTATTGGCGAGATAGTAGGGCCAAGACTCCCCCGGAGTACAACGTACGGATGTGTCCATTATCGTGCCAACCACGGGGATCTCACAACACTCCCCCTAATGGACACCATCCGATCGACTCCGGTCAAACCCTACATACCCGCGTCATACGCGGAGGGCCCATAACCTCCGAAAAGGAAGTCGTCGTGCATGAAGTCTCCCAAAAGCAAGGGCGGGAGGGCGGGAACAGCGAAAATTTGTGACTCCCTTGCGAGTCACCTACTAGGGGCTACTATTTATAGCCCCATCTAGCGCGAGTGATCCACATGCGCGCATCTCGCACAAAAGCGCACTACTCTACTAAATACTATTTCAAATACTCTAATGTACTGAAACTATTATTCCCCTTACTTGATTATCGGCATCCTAAATACCGGTATTTTTGTGCCTCTAGGAGGAGTACTATGTGCCTTTGCGTGTCTTTGAAAAACTAGGTTTGCTTTTAGCTACGCCATTCGCAAAACTAACATTTTATTTGACACTGTTGCACATAAGGGGTAAAAGTTACACGGGTGGCAGGTTCCTGCCGCGTAGTACAATCATGACTCGACGGCGCCGAAAAGGAAGTCGTCGTGCATGAAGTCTCCCAAATGACTCCATTGTAGAGGCTTTTGTAATTAGGTATAGCAGTATTTCTCCATGTGTCGGCGGCGGAAGTCACGGGCGCGGGCCATAACCGAGCAGGTGGTGGTCCAAATGAAGCGTTTCAAAGCACGTTGGACTCGTTGTGACGAGAGCTACACAACGGTGTGTCTCTTGTCTAGATCTCGGGTGCTTTGGGGTACCGTGAAAACCACCAATCGGGAGCAATTGTGCAAACCGGACGTTGTACGGGAAGTTTACGGGACCGGCATGCGCGCTACCAACGGGTAGGCAAGGGCCAAAACACGGTAACGCAACGTTCGGGGGCAGCCGCAACAACGGATGAGTAGCTCGTGAGGCGTGAGCGGGACAACGGGCCTCCGGGAGGTAGCAGCAATCTTGCGAAAAAAGTACGGGTACGTGAAGCCAAAACAGAAAATGACGGCGCGGGCCGTAACGGAGCCGTTGATTGGCCAAACGACGCAAAAAAAGGCTCTTGCTACTCGTCTTGGCGAGCTCTACACGACGGTGTGGCTCGTTCTGGGATCGGAGGTGCTCCAAGCTAGGCGAAAAGTAGCCAATCGGTAGCAATGTCGCAAAACTTACGTTGTACGGGATAGGCCGAAGCGCAACCAACGGGTAGGCTCGGGCAAGCACAGTGTAACGACACGTGTGAGGGGTGCTGCAACAACGGTAGCAGGCTTGAGGAGGTGCTGAGCGACGGCTACGGACCTTGGGGCTGTAGTGTAGGCAAGTGCAGGGGAGTGGGCGCCAACGGGCGCGCACTTGAGCTAACAGCGAAAATTTGTGACTCCCTTGCGAGTCACCTACTAGGGGCTACTATTTATAGCCCCATCTAGCGCGAGTGATCCACATGCGCGCATCTCGCACAAAAGCGCACTACTCTACTAAATACTATTTCAAATACTCTAATGTACTGAAACTATTATTCCCCTTACTTGATTATCGGCATCCTAAATACCGGTATTTTTGTGCCTCTAGGAGGAGTACTATGTGCCTTTGCGTGTCTTTGAAAAACTAGGTTTGCTTTTAGCTACGCCATTCGCAAAACTAACAGAACTATCGGCGCTAGCAAATACGATTACATCAATTACAAAGAAAGCAGTGGAATCTACGAGCACCAAAGGCAGAATAATTCTTACAAGAAAAAGCAGCGGAGGCCACCAAGAGAATAGAGGGGAAAGCCTATATTCTGTTAGACATCATCGTTGGGCATGTACTGATACGTGGAGTATGTACTCCGAGGCTTCATATGTTAGATACCCATTGCCGCAATAATACGGCACCGGCATTCCCGCGGGAGCCGGTTGCATGTTATGATGCAATCTCGTGCGCGTGTATTTCCCACAGCCCGTCGTCTAGCCCGCATTCATGCCATGCATTAACGTTTTCTCCATCATTGTCGTGCATGCGGCGGGGCTGTGCCTTAATAATCTGAAGAACATATCATGCTCGAATGCCCACGTCGGGAGTGCCACCGTCGCAATTTTGGGACACTAGCCCGGTGACGCGCTTGAGGTTTGTTTTGAACTTCTGCTCTCACTTGTGCTTGCAAAAAGCCGCATGTAGATGGTGCCAGTGCGGGTTTACCTTCCAATCCCATATCCCGGGGGCGCAAAAAAGGAAAAGAAAAAAAGGGAAAGCAAAGATACCAAAGTCCACGGAGCATGGAGGCATGCAACAATAGCTTCACCACCCTCATGCAAGGCATCGCGGAGATAGTACCGACTCGAGCGTGCCACGAAGAACCACAAAAAGACGTTGCGTGACTTCACGATCGGCGCTAGCAAATGGAACATGGAAAAAAAAAGCAGCATCGGAACCCATACTATACATAATAATGGTATGCATTGCTACTATCAAGATGAACCCCTCTCCCTCCCTGATCGGATTGGAGAGGTAGGGGAGGGGGGTGGCTGTGTGCGTCCTCTTGCAATTTACGTTGCTCTTCGGGCCTTGTTATGGCCGGTCAGCGGGCCGTTGACCGGTCCTCGCGTCGTGTTCCCGGGCCGTCCCGACTGGCTTCTCCTTCTCCTCTTCCTCCTTTCGCCTGGTCTTCCGCGTCTAGACCTCCCCGTCGTTACTTTGCCGCTCGTCGTTCCCGTGCTACGGTCCGTGCATCGACAGCTTTGCGCTCCCATGTTTCCCCTATCCGTACTTCCGCATCGGGCCGCCGCGCCACTCCTCGTTATCCCGCGCGACGCCCTCTTCGCTCCGCTTTGTTTGTACCCCCCAGTATGGCTCTTGGGCTTCGGTCGTACGCGCAACTAGTCTGCTACTCGTGCCGCCCGTCGTCCCCTTGCGAGTCGGCCCGGGTGTGGGGGTGCGGGTGCTGCCGTGCGGCGGGCTGCTAGTGATGTTGCTGGTGGGCGGCGAGCTGCTGGTTCCGCGGTTGGTTCGCGGGAGGATGCCGGTGCCGGTCGGCGCACTAGTATTGTTGTTGCTGCTGCAACAATAAGCGGATATATGGATAGTGGTGGTGGTGGTGCTCATGCCAATGTTGATGGTGCGGCTGCAGGTTTTAGAGTTGCTGCTAGTGCTGCTGTTGGTGTTGCAGCTGGTATCACTGCTGATAGTTCGCGGGAGGATACCAGTGCCGGTTGGCGCACGGGTGCATTTGCTCTTGCTGCTGTTGTTGCTCTTGCAACAACAAACGGATATAGGGATAACGTTGGTGGTGGAAAATTAGATATCGGCGGGAATGTTGAACGTGCGCCCCGTGTGGTATGCGGTTTGCCGGCCAAAAATGGCTCTCTAACTTCGTCCGACACACTAACATGTTCATAAATGGCAATGGCCCATCCGCTTTCGCCCACCGTCGCCAAGCTCGCCACCTTGCGACCTCCTCTCCGGCCTTATTCTCCCTTTGTGCCTCGGGCGCACACCTTTTTTTTTCCTCTCAAGCTCGCCCTATTTCCGCTCCGTGCCCCCACTGTGTGGCCGCTCTAGTTTCTCCACTGGCCTCTCATGAATGTGTTGGGGCGCCATGTTAGCACTAGCATCCCGTTGCCTAGTACTTATGTACAAGGTAGGTATTTGCCATCCTAGTACTTAGTGTTATGCTATTAGCGGTACTCTATTCCCTATCAGTGGCGGTCGGCCGGCCGTGCCGGTGCCTTCGCCGGCCGCCATCTCACTCCTCTCACTTCTCTAGTCGCCACACCCGGCCCCCTTGTGGGGCCGGCACGACCTCCGTGTAACTATCCGTTCCCGATTCCGAGATGTTATGGGCCCTCCACCAAGTTGCACTAGAGAAGAGCGTGTGTAAAGCGCTCGGCGCCACGCCAGTCTTACCTACTCCCACGTAAAAACGAGTAGAGCGTGTGTAAAGTGCTTGGCGCCACGCTAGTAATTCATCGTACAACCGACACCACGCTTCGCCTTCGAGCTGGTTGTCCGCGATTGTCCTACCATCTCCCACGTATAAAGGAGAAGAACGTGTGTAAAGCGCCCGGCGCCACGCTTGCCCCACCCAGCTTCCGCCAGTCTTACCTAGCCTTCAGCCTACCGATGCTCTCGACCGGATATGGTTTTTTAAGACCGACCCGCGAAAAATCGGCCCGTGCGTACATTAATTAGTATTGTTATTGTTTTTCCCGAGGCAACGCCGCAACGCTCACGTAACTTAGCGAGGAACTTAACTTTCCCACGGCGAAAAGGGGGGAGTCAACACGAGCGCCCGTCTATGTTTTTGCGTGCCTACACGCTCCTAACGGCCTTGTTGGCTGTGCTTCTTCCTCGCCGGTCGCTCTCATGCGTCGGCTAATTCGTCCGTGGACAGTCTTTCCCGCTACATGTTAGACTAGTACACTGCGCAGTATATTTGGAACCGCTTCTTATCGGTAACTCGCCGGTAGCGGCACGTTCCTGTGAGCGCATATCGCTACACCTACCCGGCATGAGACACACGCTACAAGCACTACACCTTCGATCAAGATGGCACCTTCCTCGACGCAAGCTAGGACGACGTCAAGACCTCGGCTACCTTGAGGGGGGGTGTTAGCACTAGCATCCCGTTGCTTAGTACTTATGTACAAGGTATCTATTTGTCATCCTAGTACTTAGTGTTATGCTATTAGCGGTACTCTATTCCCTATCAGTGGCGGTCGGCCGGCCCTGCCGGTGCCTTCGCCGGCCGCCATCTCACTCATCTCACTTCTCTTGTCGCCACACCCGCCCCCCTTGTGGGGCCGGCACGACCTTCGTGTAAATATCCGTTCCCGATTCCGACACGCCCGCCAGCGGCGCAGCGGCGGCGGCCCCGGAGGGGGGTGCGCTCGCACGCCCGTCGGCACCTACCTCTACCTCCACGCGGTGGGCGTTGGGAACCCCATAGCCGTGCCAAGCTTTGCACGGTAGGGGGCTGAACGAGGTACCGACAACAGCGATCCGCGGGATCAACAGCTGTCGGGAAGCCATGTTCGGAGGGTTTTGAAAAAGCATATTATCCGTACATCAGTACATAGATCCCCCGCTCAGCCAGTCCGATATGTTAATTCAGCGACTAAACACTCACAAATACTCTCCCGTCCTGACGGAAGCGATGTCTGCGAAATGTTTTTTGGCGAAGAAGGGTACGGACGGATCAACGGTGGGACGAGCGTGTTGGAGCTGGCGGTGAACAGCTGGGAAGCAGCGCTAGGGCACGGCGCTCGCTAGCAGTCGCCAACCATGTGAGTTTTATGTCTCCCCTGGGGGCGAGGCTAGAAGCTACACAAGATGGCGGAGGGTCGCAGCCGGAGGAGCGGTACGATCTGGCGGCTGAGATCCTGAGGATCATCCGCCGCCGGAAGTGCCCGGTACGGGGGATTTTTGGAAAATATTCCCGTACCCAACATCTTTTGTGGCGCGGCGACTCCATCCTTGTTTCCGACCAACCCCACCGCTAGTAAGTACCCGGTTATCGACAGGCTGCCACATGCAGTGTGCCTAGGGTTATCGTAACGGCACACTGCTCGTAAAAGCGACCCCCTAACAACAAAAACCACCGGGGGAGGGTACGGACGGCCACAACGCGATAATATAGGTGTTGGAAACAGACGGAGCAAGGACAAGGGACATGAGATATCTCGCACGGGGGCATGAGAGCCAGCCGGACACCGTCTACATCCTAGTTATTCTCTCTACTCATCCCCCGAAGGAGGAGGGAAGACTAGGCGAGGTGGCGAGGTGCGTCGGAGGAGCAACTACTACCTCGGGCGGGGATGAGCTCGGATCGAGACGGGACCGACAACGACCTGAGCGAGGGGGTTTTTCACATGCCTATCCCCCCTAGCTCCGGCACGACCGGAGTCGCACATGAGCCGAGGCGAGGCAAGTTCGCCTCGACCAGCTTAAGCTGACTAGCCTTGCTGATCAGCGACCCGCAACGGCTGGAGCAGGCCGCGTATCGTGGAGAATAGCGACATTTTATATTTCATACTGTATCCGAAAATAAGACGTATAGATAAAAGAATAAATGAATACCTAGTTATACCTGTATGTTTTAGACGGTATCATTAATGCCTATGGAGAGGTTGGGATTAGTGGTTCACGGCGTACTAAACCCGTTTAGCATCGCAAAGACCTGTAATAGGTTCGATCGGGGGCGCCCTAGACAGCAGCCGTTAACGCGGTATTGTTGTAAACAATTTCATTTCATTTCATTTCATTTTATTTCATTTTATTTCATTTCATTTCATTTTATTTCAATTCATTTTATTTTATTTCATTTCATGTGTTGGCTTCTCCCGTCCGTCGCACCATGGACCACGCCCCTTCCGAACAGGTGTCACCCCTCACCCCTTGGCTCTAGTGGACCTTCCCCCTTGGCTCCACTCCCTCCCCCACCCCGTGAATAGCCGGTGCTAACACCCCTCCCCCCGCCCGCCTCCCTCCATTCCTCCCCCTCCTCCACCTCATGGACCCCCGATGCCTCATGGTCAAGCCTTTATGCCCTCGCCCGCTGCCGCACTCCGCCGAGATGATGCTCTCCGATCTCCCCCTCGCGCTGCTGCTCCGGCCTCTTGGTGCTCCGACAACGACCATGTCGCTTGCCTATTGCGGCTCGGGCCTATCACTGCGGCCCGGGGGATTTGTGCGACAACGAGAGATTACCTCAGTTTTGCTCCACAAGACACCCTCGAATATGCGACCTCCGTTCGCTCAACGGACACTCGTACCGCCGGAGCTTTTTTGGTAATTCATCTATTTGGCGGCCTCTTCCTCTATCCGCTTCCGGCTGCGGCCGGTGCTCGCATCCGCTTCCTTGTCCATCGTCGAGTCAGTGTTTGGTTCACAGAGTCCGGAGAGGATGGACTCACGGGCATCGACACCCTTCTACGTGATATTCGGGATGGAGGTGAGCTTGCGCGTGCGTGCCCGGGGGCTTATGTGTCTAGACTCCGGTGGTCGGGGCAGAGGTGGGGGGGGGGGGGCTCTCGCCCTCCCCGGGCCCGGCCTTCTCAACGGGAGGAGCATCATCCCCCGACTCACCTCTCTGAAGGTGACCTCCGACGCCGTGCTGCCTTCCGCAGAGCCCGTGAAATTGAAATTGAAAGTGAAATTATTTACAACATGTAACGTATGCGCCGGTTTGCACCAAATACCGTATGCGCCGGTTGCTGTCTCTGGGCCCTCCCAACTATGCCATGCAGTGAACTTACAAGTCAGGGCTAGACCGTTAACCACCTAAATCCAACCTCTCCAAGGATGTTCGGGGGTTTTACTCCCCCCCGGGGAGTGTGCAATTCGAGGTGAGGGCAGCGTGCATTCAGGGGCGTGCGAAGGTGCAGTTTGTGGAGGCGCGGCGAGAGGTCGTGCGGGATTTGATGCGGTATATGAGGAGGAGATGATGCAACCATTGGACAGTGTGCGTGTGGAGTTGTGCAAGGATTCGAGACGTGTCGAGGCGCGCTTTGGAGATGATTTTGTCAGGAGGGTCTGTGCGGGCGATGAGTAGGGAGGTGAGACTTGTGATGATGGAAGAGTGCGGTGTACCTGTGCGGCTCATGACGATGGGAAGGATGTCTACCACTGTGCCTGGCCAGTGGTTGCGGATGGCGTTTGCAAGGGAAGTGTACTTGGCACGTATGAGGTGAGTTGTTTGGGAGAGGTTATTGTCCGTGCAGTACTTCCATTCTCCTATCTGAATCTTTTTTATGGATGCGTAACGGCGGCGACCGTTTGTGTGGCCGACGAATCGAGGTTCGAGGAGGCGGATAAAGTCAGGTTTGTGTGCGGGGGGTCGTAGCGCGGGGGGGAGAATCTCAGGTGGGAGGACGGCGGGACACGAGGTTAGGGAGTCGGGCGAGAGACCTTCGTCGACGGCAACTAGGCGGGTGGGCATGTGGGTGGGGTGAGGTGGGTGACAGTCAAGTGGAGTGTGGGCAGGAGTGGGGGAAGCAAATGATTTGATGGGCTTGTTACCGAAGTTTGCAGTGATGGTTTCCCTGCGTCCTCCGTTGTGGCGTTCCATGAGGGAGAGTAGGAATTGTAGCGCGCTGTTGTGTCGGTCCTGTCTTAGGCCAGGCATGGTGGGGCAGTCACCGGCCATGTGGCCGTTGCTAGTGAATTGGCCACATAGGGGGCAGCGCAAGGTGGGGTTGTGAGTAAGAAGGCGAATGTTGTGGACGCCCCACATGAATTCTTGCTTGTGGGTGAACTGGAAATTTGTGAGGGTTGAGTGTTTTTTGTGGAAAGAGAAGACGGCGCCGTCCTCCGCGGCGCGGGCGAGGAGGGCTCCGTGTTTGGTTGTTTGCGAGAGGTGTGTGTGTGTGTGTTTGGTGCTGTATGTGTGTGCATCAGCTTTGAGGTTGGTGTATTTGTAGGGGATGGGTTCCCCTAGGGTTTGTGGAATGAGGGTGTATGGCAAGGTCCAATGTCCTATCGTGACCTCTGAACCTGTGGTGTATGTAGTGTCGGGTGGGTGGCCATCCGCGACTTGGTTAGCGAATGCGTCTGCGAGGTCGTTACCTAGGGAGTGGTTGTGTGCTATAATTTTGCCGAGTGTGTGCGGATGCCTGCGTCGCAGCGGGTTTTGAATGGCGCCAAAATCAAAGCCGGCACCTCCCGCATCGGCCGCCGACTCGGCTGCCGACTCCGGTACGTGCGACACTCCGTCGGCCGACTCAGCCGGCGACAGTATTCGACTGGTAATGGAGCAGCTGCAACTGCTCCGCGCCAGAATGGACGACCAGGACCGAACGCAGTCGGAGCTTCTCCGTCGGGACGCGCTGCGCAATCACCCGACACCTATCGACACGGCGCCGCCCCCACCTGTGGCCAACAAGTACCGGCCTGCTAGCTACTCCGTGCCTGCTCCGACATTTGAGCCGTCACCCCACGGCAGCGCCAGTCGCAGGCCCACGATCGACCCGGATTTTGTTGCAATGACAACAGACTGGGCCACCAACTTCGACGGTGACTCGTTTTCCCGGTCTTTTCGCATGGACGCCCCGCTTCTGCCGAGGGCGGGTGAGTTCAAAACTTGGAAGCGCGACTTTCTGTCGTTCCTTTCAATTAAGGGGGCTGCGCTGATCCCTCAACTGGCTCTTTCCTCCTCTGGCGTGCCTCTGAATCCCGTCGCTCAGCGGTTCGCACACGCTATGCTCGTTCAGTGCTGTCGACAGAACAAACCAGCTGCACAAGCCATCGCGGGGGTTCCCGCTGGACGACCCGACTGCGGGACAGCTGCCTGGGAATTGTTGTGCGAGAGACTGGACGCGCAGTCCATCTCACGCACGCTGTCGCTCCTGGACCGTATGATGGTTCGTCAGGCTTCTGGTTAATCTGTCTTTGCATATGTCCACGCTGTGAAGCAGTGCTTCGATGAGCTGAACGAGTGTCTGCAGCTGAAGGATGGTTCTGCTGCCATTCACCCCCACGTTCTCGCTCTAGTCATGATTCGCGGCCTCTCAAACGTTGGGCAGTACGGCCAAGCCAAGCAGTGCGTGATTAACGCTTTTGACACCGATTTCATTCTGTCGGCCGACAGAGTGATGGGGAGCATTATCCACCAGGCTCAAAATCTGGACGCAAATGTCTCCAACACAACAAACACTGATGATTCAGGGACTGCGGTCAATGCCTTCCTTGCGGATCGTAAACGGCAGGGTGGCCGTGGCACTGGGGGATGGACCGCGGACAAAAAGAAGTTAAAGTTCTCGATGACGTGTGGGGCCTGCGGAGACCCAAACCATGTCCGGTTGACCTGCAAAGCGCCGGATGCTGATGTGTTCCGCTGGACACTAGCCAAGCGTAAGCAGATTTCCGAAAAGTACGCCGGTCAGCCACCCCCCACTGCTCACCTCAGCGACCTTCCTGCTGACGAGGCGTCTGCGGGACATGCTGCTGCTGAGGACGCACTGGAGTACGACATGCAAGACGAATATGACGACACTGAGGTCAGTACATCCTTTGCCTTTGTTGCATTCACGTCCGATACAGCTCGTGTTGCAGACCTTTCTGATTACTGGGTAGTTGACTCTGCTTGCTCTGTTAACTTGACGTCATTTCGGTCGGATTTTTCGGAATTTCATCCCTCTTCCCGCCGCAGCACTGTCGGTGGCGTCGGTGTCACGGTACATGGCACTGGAACTGTCCGCATTCCCATTTGCCTGATTTCCGGTCGAACGGTCTTTCGGCTCGTTCATGCCCTCTATACCCCTGACTTGTCCTCTCGGTCTGCGCAACGTATCAGTCGTCTACTAAGTGTCAGCTGGATGCAGAAACACTTAGGGTGCGCGTTTTCTTTCCCCACCGACACTGACTCTGGCATGTTGCTTGTCACCACAGGAATGGGGATGCTAATCCCGTCGGGGAACGGGCTGTACCTCCTCCCGAGGTCGCATGCATGTGCGGGGCTGTCCTCGCACAACGTAGACAGTCATAGACAGAAACCTGTCGCACTTGCTGCTGAGTGTGACGCTGCTTTGTGGCATAGTAGAATGGGGCACCTGAACATGCAGAGCCTCCAGGCTCAGCATTCTCATAACACGGTGTTTGTACCTGTTATGCCTAGTTCTGTAAAAGATCTCTCCTGTGAGTCTTGCAATCTAAACAAAGCCGCGTCTGCAACAAAAAATTGCAAAGCATCTCAGAAGGCAGCTGCCCCACTTCATCACATGTCGTGTGATCTGTGGGGTCATGTCACTGTTCTTTCACCTTACGGTCTGCGGTATTGCCTGCTAGTCATAGACCATCACACAAACTTCATGTGGGTGAGGTTTCTGAAATCAAAGGATGAGACGTGCGCGAAACTGGAGACCATCCTCCTGGACGCGCGGCATACCCATGCCCGGTATCACTCACACCTCCATGCGTTTGCACCGTTTCTAAAGTTTGATTCAGACTCGGTATTCGAGGCAGCGAACACGCAGCTCATGTGCACGAGATTGGGTTTCAGCATTCAATTCTCGGCGCCCTATGCACATCACATGCTTGGGAAGGCAGAACGCCCGTGGCGCACTCTGCGTGACTGCGCGTCCTCAATGCTTCACGCGATGTCTGTGCCTAACAGCATATGGTCCTGCGCGATCAGCACGGTGGTCCACCTCCGTAACCGTACCTACAGTCGGGCTGTCGGTCCCTCGGGGGGGTCCCCTGTCACCCTTCTTACATGCGCAGTTCCGGACGCGTCAGTATTTCGCGTATTCGGGTGTGCGGCATTTGCCAAGGTACCTGATAACCTCTGACGAAAACTCGGTCTGAAAGCGTTCCGAGGTGTGATGGTGGGGTACTCTCACAACTCGCCGGGGTATTGTATCTACAACCCTGCGACCAGGCGCATCACCACGTCTGTTCATGTCAAGTTTGAAGAGACTGTGCCCGGGTTTGGGACACCCCCCTGTCGCCTCGTCGATAGATGTGTGTGCAGACGCAGATACTGTCCCTGTTTCCCCTGTCAGTCACCCACTCACAGATCTTATCGTGACCGCAGAGGACACTGTACCCGTGGTTGAGGTCGACAGACCCACTCGCCTTCGCGGACCGCCTCCTCGCTTCGGGAACTACGTTGCCCATGTATCTACTGTGCCGCGTGTGTGTGTCACTGGCTCGTGTGATGACGACCTGTCCGACCACATGGATGACATCATTCCGCTTCCTGATTTCTCCATGATGGTAGCTCAGCCACACCACAGGTGGTCTGAAGGACCTGTGCGTGAAGTCGCCTTGGTGTCCGCGAGCGTCTGTGTTGAACCAACATCCTACAAAGATGCTTTGGTTAGTCCACAGTCGGCGGAGTGGCAGACGGCCATGCAGGTGGAATTCGACTCTCTGACGTCCAACCAGACATGGGATCTCGTTCCCCTGCCCGCTGGACGCCGCGTGGTCAACAGCATGTGGGTTTACAAGGCTAAAACAGACGCTTCTGGAGCTGTCTCTCGGTACAAGGCGCGGTTTGTCGCAAAGGGCTGCAGCCAGCGCGAAGGGATTGATTACACTGAGACCTTCTCACCCGTCATCCGACTAGCTAGCCTCCGCGTCTTCTTCAGTATCGCCGCGGCTCGCGACCTCGAGCTGGGCGGTCTCGACATCGACACGGCGTTCCTGTACGCACCCATCAAAGAGGATGTCTACATCAGACAGCCACTTGGTTTCGATGACGGGACCACCAATGTCTGTCACCTGCGCCGGTGCCTGTACGGCCTGAAGCAGTCCCCAAGGGAGTTTAATGAGCTTCTTCGCGACTGGCTCGTCTCTCAAGGCTGGCGCCAGCTGCTGTCGGACCCGTGCATCTACATTTTTGAGGCAGACGGCGTCTTCGCCATGACTGCCCTCTACGAGGATGACATTCCCGTGGCGTGCAACGACACAGCCTGGCGGGTGGCCTTCATCGCACTGGTGCGATCCCGTTTTGACATCAAGGATCAGGGTGCTCTGTCCGACATCATCGGCATCCACATCACCAGGGACAAAGCAGCGCGTACCATCAGCCTCGACCAAGGCAAATACGTGCGCGAGCTGCTTGAAAAACATGACATGGTGGACTGCAAACCCTCGTGTCTCCCGATGGACCCCGGTTTCTTGGCTGCCATCTCCGGTTTCTGTACCTCTCACGGGCGCGGACCGGGACGTGTACCCGAGCCTGCTCGGCAGTCTGCAGTACGCCGTTGTTTGCACTAGACCGGACATTTCGACCGCGCTTAGCATTCTGGGCTCTGCGCAGGCGAACCCCACGGTGGCCCACATGCAAGCCCTTAAGAAGGTGCTGCGCTACCTCAAGGGGTCTCCAGACATGAGCCTGGCGTTGGGGGGGGTGAGGACAACACTCTCCAACTTACAGGCTTTGCTGATGCAGACTCGGGCAATGAAAGTGAGACACGCCGGTCACGATCGGGATTTGTGTTTACACTGGGCAGAGGTGCAGTCAGCTACAAGTCTAGGAAACAGTCCGGCGTCGCACAGTCAACATGCGAGGCTGAGTACTACTCAGCAGCAGACGCGACTAAGGAGGCCATCCATATTCGACATATGGTTTCGGAGATCTTCAGTCGACTTGTCAGCGGGACGACCACCATCTGGGAAGACAACCAGAGCTGCATCGCCTATTCGCAGAATGCACTGGTGAGCGAGAAGACCAAGCACATCGACCTGAAGTATCAGTTCGTGAAGGACCACGTGCAGCTGGGGACGGTCAAACTACGGTACCTACCCACTGGTGACATGGTCGCCGACATGCTGACCAAGCCACTGCCTGGACCTGCACTCGTGAAACACAAGAGCGCCATTCTGGGGACATCCGGACCCATGCAACGACACACTTCGTAGAGGGAATTCTGTAATCACTTCCATCTGGTCACAAGACACACCTTAGCTATCTTGAGGGGGAGTGTTGTAAGTAATTCCTAATGTAGATTAGTTACAGAGAGCTAATGTATGCTCTGATAGAAGTCCTTATGTACAAGACATCATCTAGAGTGTCTGAGCACGATATCACGAACTAGCGTATTGACAGCTAACAGCTACAGCTGAACACACTTCTCTTGTCTCGACACCAGCCGCCACCCAAGGCTGGTTGTTTAGCGTACTTGTAACAGCACACCGCAAGTTACACTATCTTCCTTATCGAACCGTGCATACCACGTTCAACAGGGGGAGGTCATAATCGGCTTGCATGTGGAAGTCGGAGGGCTCGAGGAGCCACTGGTCGGAGACGTGGTTGTCCGTAAGGTGGCGGGTCCATTGGAGAAGGAGGGCGGGGGGGTTGCGGTAGAGGGTGTCATGTTTTGTGTGTGTGAAGGGAGGTGGAGAGGGGGTTGTGGTGAAGATAGAGTCCGTTAGACGGGCCCTACCAAAGGTGGAGTAGTGGTGGGGGGTGATGCTGAGGGTGCAAGTTGATTGTGTGTGTGCTCCTCTGTGGGTGAATGTGTGGGTGAGGGGGGTGGTGGTTGTGCCGTTGGTGGAGATGAGGATGCAATACACTTCTGTAATGAGGGATATCTGTATGCTGGTGGTGATGGTGGGGGAGGTGGAGGGGTGTGAGCGGAAGTACGAGCCATATGGAAATTTCTTCAGGGTTGTGTAGGGAGAGAGGTTGAGGGGGTAGTGGGGAGGGGGGTGGATGTGGGGGTGTGATGGGTAATGTATTCGTTGGCTGTTTGAGATAATAGGGTGTATAACCAGTGTGTGGGTGGAACGGAGCCTTCTGTGTTGATGCATGGGAGGGAGAGTGATTGGCGGGACTGGATGAGGACAGTAGTGAGGCAGGTGTCTGCCCAGGAGGTGCATGTAACGTGGCATGTGACGGGGGGGTGTTATGGTGATGGTGTGAAGGTGGTGGTTGGGGGGTACGGGTTTGTGAAGTGAATATGAAAATATGTGTAGGGATACTAGGCCAGATTGTGAATGAATGGGGTTATTGGGCAGGTCGAGGATATTCACCCAGAGGGAGGAGGGGTTGTCCTCGATCGGGGTGGGAATGTCCACTGGCTGGAGGGCGTCCGCGAATTGGAGGATAAACTGGGCCGGCTCAGGAAGGTCCTCAATTCTGCATTGGGGGTGGGTCGTGGGGGCTGATCCGGCAGAGGTGAGTGCGATCGCTAGGTTGGAGGTGAGGAGGTCCTGTAGGAGAGCGACTGTTTCTTGGCCGGTGATATCGGTGAACAAGGGGGAGCGGATCTTCACCCTTCGGCCTGAAACTGCAGGGGCTGAGGCGTCTCGTAGGAATTGAATTTTCTGCTGTTGTAGTTTCGCCAGGAGTGAGGGGGAGGAGGCTGCTGAGGGGGGCGTTGGACCGGCCGAGCGGAGTTCACGCTGGCGTGAAGCGAGTTGGTACATGAGGCCGACCGCTACGCAGGAGGTGGGGAGAACAAGGCGAATTCCTGAAAGCCCGTATGAAGTTCGACAGGTAGGGGTGTGGTATCGTCGCTTTCGGAGCTGTTGGGTGGTGGGTGCGGGTGGGGTTCGCAGTCCATCGTGTGTTTTGGGCGAGTTCCCGTCCGATTATTTTTTGATGCGGTTGGGGAGGTCGGCGAGGCTGTTGAGGCTCTCGAGGAGCTAGCGGCGGGCCACCGAGCAGGCCGATGTGATCGGGTCCGAGGGGTGGGTCGGATCCGGCAGGAAGACGCCGTGAATCCAAAATCGAGCAAGGTGGGAGGGGGTGGTCGAGTACTGGCCTGTGAGGAGGTATGAGTCTACCATGCGGGTGGAGAAGTCGTCGGCCTGTCCAAGGTCCTTGGTTGACCGGGGGGCTGCCATGACCAGGGGGGTCTGGAGTCCACGACGAATAGGGAAGGGGTCCAGAGCTGTGCCCAAGTTCTGTTGGACGTGGATCAGTTGGGAGACGGTGAGGAACGGGGTCAGCGGGTGGCCCGCGAAATGGTTCATGGGATTGCAGAGGTCCGTGTATCGCCCGTGGTCCGGGGGATCCCGCAAAAGCGCCTGCCTGTAGGTGGGAGGGAGGGTAGGGGTCGAGGACATATCGATCGAGCTTGATTCCGAGTAGGGGAGAGAACCAAGGGGGTTAGTTGAGGATTTTCGAGTAGGTTTTCGAGTGGATTGCGCGTGTTGGCTGCATGCGACTAGGCCCGATGGGACCTGGTTTTGGTGGATGTTGGCGGCGGACAGGGACGTCCGGACGCTCGGAGGGGCGCGATGGGGCGCGCCGCTTCCCGGGGGGGAAGCGTTTTGTAAGCGATGGGTGTGATTGATCTTTCGCAGTACTATGTCGGGTACATGTTCGGATTTCGAAGTGGATGGCGCGATAGCTGTCGGGGAGATGAAATTCAAATCTCTGAAAGCTGCGCCTTTGAGTGTGTACCGTCTGGTGTCGCTACGGATCCACTGACCTTGGTGAGCTAGGCTCGGGTGGGGAGAGGTGGATGGTGCCAGTAATTCTACGGCCATGTCCACCAGTTTGTCGCTCGATGGGAGGCTAGGCCCGGAGCGAAGACGATCGGCGTTGCTCATTCGAGCTACCGACACATCCCCGTTGTGTGGTTCAGTAGTACTTTAGTAGTACTTTGGATCGTTTTACTGAATTGAAATTGAAATTGTTCACAACAAGTGCCGGCAAACTAGACCGATTGCTGTCTCACGGGCCACTCTACTTCGCCATACATGACTTATTCGCAAGTTGGGCCCGGGTCTCTCCGACAAGGTACATTTCTTATCGACACACCTATCTGCAATGTGTGTCGACGTTCCTCGGGAGTTATATAACTGCAAGCAACCGCAGTAATTGCCACAGTCCCCCCACCTAAGCAGTAACAACGTAATAATTTTGTAATCAAGAAAATCAGATCTAAAAATAAATCCACTTGTCTACAAATGCAAAACTAAACTGCTGCTCGACCTTCACGATGCACGGCCCGCTCCCGCCGAACCGGGGTGTCGACCGGCCTAGGCCGGTCGGCGTTCGGGAGGGACGACGGGCCAGCCTAATCTAGCTCCCGCGTGACTTCGGTCTTGCCGAAGGTAGGAGGGGAAAGGCTGGCAAAAAAACCCTCCTCGCGCGGTCGCTTGTCGATCCCGCCGCTCCATCCCGTAAACCCCGCCCCAAGGTCTTGCCGCGTCCACCGACGCGGCGGTCCTCCGTGTCGAGGTCCCCCATCACCTCGCGGACACGTGTGGGGGACCGAGACACACAGACATAGAAAAAACTAGCGCTCCTGCCTCCGCGCCTAAATTTTCCCCGCTCATTTCCCCGGTTTTTTTCTCTGTTTGGTACCCGGGTACCTGTCGGTTTTCCGGCCTGTGGCCGTACCCTCCCCCCTCTGATCGCGCGTCCACCGAGCAGCCTTTTCTTGAGCGGGGGCCTCCGCGCTCACCCGGGCCCACGCTCAAGGACCCCTAGGAGTATGAAGGTCTGTCGGGGTAGTGGGTGTCGAAGAGGGGGGGGGGTGTTAGCACTAGCATCCCGTTGCATAGTACTTATGTACAAGGTAGCTATTTGTCATTCTAGTACTTAGTGTTATGCTATTAGCGGTACTCTATTCCCTATTAGTGGCGGTCGGCCGGCCTTGCCGGTGCCTTCGCCGGCCGCCATCTCTCTCCACTCACTTCTCTAGTCACCACAGCCGGCCCCCCTTGTGGGGCCGGCACGACCTCCGTGTAACTATCCGGCGCCCGCCGGCGGCGCAGCGGCGGCGGCCCCGGAGAGGGGTGCGCTCGCAGGCCCGTCGGCACCTACCTCTACCTCCACGCGGTGGGCGCTGGTAACCCCATAGCCGTGCCAGGCCTGGCACGGTAGGGGGCTGAACGAGGTACCGGCAGCTGCGATCCGCGGGATCAGCAGCTGTCGGGAAGCCATGTACGGAGGGTTTTGGAAAAACATAATATCCGTACACCGGCACAAGGATCTCCCGCTCGGCCAGTCCGATATGTCTTTTTCGCGATTAAATACTCGCAGATACTCTCCCGACGATGGGGCGGGGGCGGCGTTTGCGAAATATTTTTTGGCGAAAAGGGGTACGGACGGATCAGCGGAGGGACGAGGGTGTTGGAGCAGGCGGCGGACAGCTGGGAAGCAGCGCTAGGGACAGCGCTCGCTAGCAGTCGCCAGCCCTGCGAGAGCCTTAGGTCTCCCCTGGGGGCGAGGCCTGATGCTACGCAGGACGGAGGCTGGTCGCAGCCGGAGGAGCGGCACGGCCTGGCGGCGGCGGTCCTTAGGATCGCCCGCCGCCGGAAAGGCCCGGTACGGGGGGTTTTTGGAAAAATTCCCGTACCCACCATCTTTTGAGGACCGGCGACTCGATCCTTGTGTTCTTCCAACCCCTTCCCTAGTCGGTACCCGGTTATCGATAGGCTGCCTCAGGCAGTGTGCCTAGGGTTATCGTAACGGCACACTGCTCGTAAAGGCGGCCCCCTAACAACGTCAACCACCGGGGGAGGGTACGGACGGCCACAGCGCGATCAGATAGGTGTTGGAAACAGACGGGAAAAGGACAGGGGACAGGAGAAAATCTGGCTCGGGGGCAGGAGAGCCAGCCGGACACCGTCTGCTGCCTAGTTATTTTTCTCTTCTCAGCCCCCGAAGGAGGATAGAAGACTCGGCTAGGTGGCGAGCTGCGTCGGGAGGAGCGGCTAATACCTCGGGCGGGGTTGAGCACGGATCGAGGCGGGACCGACGACGACCTATGCGAGGGGGGTTTTTCATCTGCCTTTCCCCCCAAGCTCCGGCACGACCGGAGTCGCACGGGAGCCGAGGTCATGCAGGTTCGCCTCGACCAGCTCAAGCTGGACAGCCTTGCTGATCAGCGACCCCGCAACGGCTGGACCATGCCGCGTAACGTGGAGATTAGCGACATTTTATTTTTCATACTGTATCCAAAAAAAAAACGTATAGACCAGAAAATTATAAATACCTGGATCCGGGTATGTTTTAGACGGTATCGTTACTGCCATTGGAGAGGTTGGGATTAGTGGTTCACGGTATTTACGCTTAGAAGTCCAACAACAAGTTGAGCATAGCAAAAGGGGGGGCCCAGAGACAGCAGCCGGTTCTTACTGGTATTGTTGTAAACAATTTCAATTTCAATTTCAATTTCAATTGTAACTATCCGTTCCCAACTCTAACATGTTATGGGCCCTCCACCAAGTTACACTAGAGAAGAGCGTGTGTAAAGCGCTCGGCGCCACGCTAGTCCTACCTACTCCAACGTAAAAACGAGTAGAGCGTGTGTAAAGCGCTCGGCGCCACGCTACTAATTCATCGTCCCACCGACACCACGCTTCGCCTTCGAGCTGGTTGTCCGCGACTGTCCTACCATCTCCCACGTAAAAAGGAGAAGAGCGTGTGTAAAGCACCCGGCGCCACGTTCGCCCCACCCAGCTTTCTGTCTCACCTAGCCTTCAGCCTACCGATGCTCTCGACCGGATCTGGTTTTTCATACCGACCCGCGAAAAATTCGGCCCGTGCGTACTTTAATCAATACTGTTATTGTTTTTTCCCGAGGTAATGCCGCAACGCTCACCTTACTTAGCGAGGAGCTTAACTTTCCCACGGCGAAAAGGGGGAGTCAACACGAGCGCCCGTCTATGTTTTTTGCGTGCCTACACGCTCCTAACGGCCTTGTTGGCTGTGCTTCTTCCTCGCCGGTCGCTCTCATGCGTCGGCTAATTCCCCCGTGGACAGTTTTTCCCGCTACATGTGAAAATAGTACATTACGCAGTACATTTGGAACCGCTTCATATCGGCAACTCGCCGGTAGCGGCACGTTCTTGTGAGCGCATGTCGCTACACCTACCCGGCCGGAGACACACGCTACAAGCACTACACCTTCTACAAAGATGACACCTTCCTCAACGCAAGCTAGGACGACGTCAAGACCTCGGCTACCTTGAGGGGGGGTGTTAGCACTAGCATCCCGTTGCATAGTACTTATGTACAAGGTAGCTATTTGTCATTCTAGTACTTAGTGTTATGCTATTAGCGGTACTCTATTCCCTATTAGTGGCGGTCGGCCGGCCTTGCCGGTGCCTTCGCCGGCCGCCATCTCTCTCCACTCACTTTTCTAGTCACCACAGCCGGGCCCCTTGTGGGGCCGGCACAACCTCCGTGTAACTATCCGTTCCCAACTCTAACAGGGGGGCAGGTCACCGTAGCCGGATCCGGCGGGCCGCGGGCGCCCGGAATTAAACAAAACCCTCCGTGCCGGATTTTCCGGCGGCGCCGACCCAAAGGGTCGTCGCCGCCAGATCGTAATATCGTATCGCTCCTCCCGTCGCGACCGTCCTCCTTGCCGTCCCAGCTAACTCCTCCCCCCGGGCGATGACGTTGGACGACGTAGCGGCGCGCTAGTGAGCGCCCTACCGTGGTGCTGCTCCCCAACTAGCCCGACGCCGGGTACGGACATTGTTTTTAATATCCGAAAAAAGCCCTCCGTACATGGCTTTCCGGCGGCGGCTGATCCTGAGGATCGCCGCCGCCTCATATAGCCGCTCCTCCGTCTGCGACTAGCCACCGGCCTGTGCCATGTCTTGCATCGCCCCTCGGCAAGGTTCGACCGGCACAGGGCTGGTCGACGGCTAGCGAGCGCCCTTTCCTGGCGCTGCTTCCCGGCTGGCCACCACCAGCTCCAACACCCGCCTCCCACTGCAGATCCGGCCGTACCCTCCTCGCCATCAAACGCTACCGTAGTGGAGGCCCCACCCCTCAAAGTAAGGCTGTATCTAGGAGTATCTGTACGCGAAAAAACATATCGGACGGGCCGAGCGGGAGATCTTGGCGCCGGTAGTGCACAGAAATATTTTTTTCAAAAGCCCTATGTACATGGCTTTCCTGACAGCTGTTGATCCCACGGATCGAGCTGTCGGCCCTCTTAGCCCCCTACCGTGCCAGGCCTGGCACGGCTACGGGGTTTCCAACGCCCACCACGGGAAGGTGAGGGGATGCCGACGGGCCTGCGAGCGCACCCCCCTCCGGGGCCGCCGCCGCTGCGCCGCCGGCGGGCGCCATCGTTTTACTGTCTTTAGTGACGGTAGGATGCGTTTTTTTAAGAGCCCGTGAGCTAGTGGAAGCAGGCTTGTTGCGACGGGCCCGTATGGCCATGGACTGAGCCCGTGAGCCGACTTCGGAATAGTGGAGGACGCGGATGCGGCTTTGGCTGCTCTTCAGCGGTTGCATCCCCCGCATGGTACCCCCCACCATGATTGCGACCTCTCTGACCCCTTGCCCCCTCCGGTGCCCCCACCACTCACTTATCTAGATGACCGTGACAGCCTCAAAATATGGGAGGAGTATATGCTCCTTGTCTTGAGAAAAGCACCTCGCTTGTTAGCCCCCCATGGTGATGGATGGCGATGGGAACATGTCCGTGTCTTGAATGTCCCGGCGTGGCGCAAGTGGGTTAACCGCTACTCGGCGGGAAACATTCCCAACATTGCGGTAGACGTTTTGGCCAGTGCGACCGGGTGGGGTCTTCACAAGCAAACATGTGTCGACCGCGACGCCACTCACCTTCGAGGCGAGGCTCATAAGGTTCGGCCGCTTGCTGCTTTCAGCGTCCTGTCGCGACTAGCTCATTGTCACGCCATTGCGCGGATAGCGACTATGGCGGCCGACCATATGGGCCATGTACAAAGATCGGTTTTCAAGAAAAAATTGCATTGAGCGAGCCATACATACTATTCGTATCGGCTTACAAACTATTCCCGATTGCAGCCTCTTGAGCTTGGACTTGGAAAACGCCTTGAACACCATTTCCGGCCGGAGCTTCCTTGCATAGTTGTACAAGAATCCCGACTTGCATCCTCTTATCCCGTTGGTTTAGACGATGTATTCACGGGATTCCACGGTATATTATTTCGACCCCAAAGATGCTTCGCTCTTGTGCGGCACGGTCAAGTACCGTACGGGTGTCCGACAAGGAGATCCTCTTGGCCCGCTTTTGTTCAACTTGGCGATCAGCACCCCCCTCCGGAATATTGGGGAACGGTGTAAGGATTCATCAGCGATCCAAGCCTTCTATGACGATGGTAAGTACTTGATCAAAACGCCTTCCGTCCCGACTGTGATTACGGTGGCTACGGAGGAATCGGGAAAAGTTTGCTCGAGGATTCAACCAATCAAGTCTTCCTGCATCTTACCCCCGGATACGGCCCCTAAACTTGTTGAGGGGATACGGGCGAAGATCCCCGTTGTTTCGGGTACTAGTAGTCTAGGAGCCCCTGTGGCGATGGACTTCTCAATGGCAGATGGCCCTTTGGCATATCGGAATGAGAACTATCATCATTCTTGGCTGCAAGAGACCGTGGAGGCTAATCATCATCTCTTGGACAAGATCGTTTGCTTTGCTATGTCGGACTTCGGAGGGACACATGTTGCTTTTCGCTTGTTGATCACGTGTGCGGTTCTTGCGCTATGGGTTCTTGCTCCGCACCCTCCCTCATGCTACCTGCCGATCGTACCTTGGTGTTGCAAATATAGCCGCTCGTATTGCAGTTTTTTGAATCTTGGGCGTTCGCCATGACGTACAAACGTTCGATCAATTGAATTGTTCTAAGCGCCAGCTTTCCCTTCCCGCGGAGCTTGGGGGGCTTAATGTACCGTCCTTCGGGCTAGACGCTGAACCTGCTCACTATGCTTCATTCACCGCGACCCTTGCCAACCTGATTTCGGATTGCGGGTTCGAGTCGCTAGGTCCTATGTACGGTCCTATCCGACACGAACTACTGAATGTTGCTACTTCTACTTTACCGTCGGCGGCCCAATTGCGCATTTCGTTTGATACGATCTCCCATTTGGGCGGGTTCTCGGAATCGGAACTCGTAGTGTTGGCTATCACACTAAGTCAAGACCTTTCCGATCATGCCCGATGTCGAGTTGGTGGTATCTCCGGTTAACAATGCGGGGGCGCCCGCTACCCAATAGACTTGCCTACAACTTCTAACTCGCGATGCTCTCACTCGCTAGGAAGATTCCGGGGGCCACATTCAACGGGGCATTTTGCGCATTCTTCGTGCCGGGGCCTACCTTGACCTCTTAGCGTTTTGCAGACCTTCCCCACCGGACTATATGAGGGTAATTTCGGGTAAGGGTCGCGGGGCTTTAGTTTCTCGCTTCACATGAGTCCAATTTCAAGGTGCCATCCGATTGCTATATGATGGCAGCGCACCAAGTGCTTGGCCTCACTAGAAAGCGCGCCTCTCATGTTCGGAAGTGCCCCCGGCGCAATGAGGCTCCCCCTGAGTCTCGTGGGTCTGGATCTTCGTCGACGGTATCGGGCACCTCTATGTCGGGTGAGCGCTCCACAGTTGCTATGCTTATGGACCACATCCCCCGGTGCCCGTGCTCTTGGTACGTCATCCAAGTCCAGGATTGGATTGTCCACGTGCTTGAAGAGCTCATGCTTGAAGCGGGGGCTACAATGGGACGGGACTTGCGGTTGGAGGCCCGCTGTACTCGGTCGGGAGCTTCTCGAGATCGTCCATGGGATGTGGTTTGGTTAGACTTCATTGCTCCGCCACACCGTCATCTTGTTGTTGATGTGACGATTACAAGTGCTCGCACCAACACCAATGTCCCTCGTATAGGTCCCTCGTATAGGTGCTCGTCTCCCACGCCTGGGCAGTCTTGCATTGGGAGCTCAGCATGGCAAACTTGATGCGGACCTCCGCACTTCTGCTTTGCTTGGCACGCCTTCGGTTAAATCGGTCATTGATTTCTATCCCTTTGCTATGGAGGATGTGAGCCGGTTGGCGCCTATGGCGGCTGAGTTGGTTGATCGCTTGGCTATTTTAATGGCAGTCCGTCGCTTCCATGGTATGGGTGTTGTTGAGTCTCGTTCTTCGCGCTATGACAGTTACGTCCTTATGCAACACTTCGTTGGTCGAACTACTTGTGTTCCCTTTCGGCGTTTTTGGGGGGATGTGCGGCGAGAGTCCATGTAACGTCTTTCTGCTGCTCTTCATGGTACTCTGGGTTCCTATCTCCGCGATGCTTTGCAGGAGGGCAGTGCTGATGCTGTGGCGTGCCTTCCTGTTCCTCGGGCTTAGGTTTTTTTCTCTTTTCTTCTTTTTGCTTTGTGGCTTATGCTGCTTTTTCTTGTAAGCATTTTTCTTTTTATAACATGTAAATGATATATTCCTATCGGTATTGTAACTAGGGTTTGATAAGAATTTGATTACAAGAGGGACAGCATGTGCACGAACTAGGGTTTGATCCATGATATGCTACAGGTACGGGTACTGTATCGTGATGATGCGTTTACCCTAGGGCACGTTTTGCCAAAGATGTCAGCTTGCTTACAATTTGGCTAAAGGACGCCCACAGACAGGGTCTGGGGGTCAATTAGCGCAGGATTATAGGGATGGGTGGGTGGGTTCGCGCGAAGCCTAGATTGGCTGAGCGCGAAAGCAGAGAGTGCCTAGGCTCGTGGCTAGCTACGGCTTATAAGGCACGGGCTAGCTAGAGCTGACCGTTGGGGAAGTCGTTGGTCGTTGGCTGCGTCTAACTGCTCGGGCAAGGTGGTTGCCCTGCAGGTGGGACGCGCCGTTAATTAACGGTAACAGTAACCGCTAGAGTTACTGTCCCGTACACATGATATTGGATATGCAAACCTCTAGATTCAAATCAATCTGACCATTTACCCTAGGGCACGTTTTGCCAGTAACCTAAAGCCAAAGGCTTGCACAGCCAGAATTAGTGTTGAGGGGGGGACGGAGTGAGCCAGCCGAAGAACCGCCAAGCAGCAGGTGATGGGGTCATGGTTGGGTCAATATATTTGCCTTCTGTCACAGAGCTGTTCTTGGCCCAGCCACCCATAAATTTGATTACGGGGAGGGGCGCGCCGATGCAGCTGGCAGCGGACGCCGCGCCTTTCCGTAGGCTGTGCGACGTCCATTGAAAGCCGGCAGGCGCGGACGAGCGGACTGTGAGGAGGGCGAGGGAGAGCCAGGTGGAGACGGTGGACGAGGCACCCCAATCAGCGGAGGGTTCTGTAGGTGAGAAGCTCCAGAAGGCGAGCGGGGGTGGTTTTTTGTAGAACTTGTTGCAGAAAGCCGCGCGCTGCTCTGTGTAGTAGTCGAGCAGGTCCGCTAGGACAGGGTTAGCGGAGATAGGGATAGCGATCACCAGTTTGTCGCTGGCGTCGCGGCGCTGGTCGCCTTTAGATTTCCTAACGAAGAGGAAAATTTGCTGCGAGGGTCGGTCAACCACTAGGTCGCCTGTCTGACAACGGGCGCCAGTTTCGGCCCGGCAGAAAAAGGTGTAATTGACGCACACCGCGAGGCAGGCTCGAAAACGTTGCAGTTGGGAGAACGCTGCAGGTGTCCACGGGAGGGTGAGGTGTAGCGTGTCGGCGGCCTCTAGGATGGTGAGGGCGACGGGCGCGGGTAGCGGAAGGCGCGTGGTGGCGGGGATGAGGCGGTGTTGCAGGATTTCGAGGCCACGCCGGGCGTCCGCCAGGAGGTCGCCCACAGCAATGGGCTGGCGTTGGTGGTCTCGAAAGAACTTGTTTACGGCCGAGAAGTAGGGCTGCAGGGAGCTTGCGGCGACCGTGCCGAGAAGGGCTAGCCACGCGGTGTAGCGGACCATGGTAGCGGGAGTGGCCTGTAGGGGGGCGATATTTTCCTCTGTGCAAAAAATAAAAAATTGCCGCAGCGCGCTCCCGTAGCTGGAGTACGTTGAGGGCGCTAGGGAACTCCTGAGTAGGGCAACCGCCGTAGCCCCTAGCTTGTCTGAACCTAGGAGGTTATGGAAAGTTTCAGACAGGGAGGCGGACCAGGGCGCCTGTGCTGCTTCGAGGCGCAGGCCGTAGCGGGGCTGTCCTGTACGCAGAGCCGGCCCGCGCTGTACAGGCGCGTTTAATTGTACCGGGCGTAGCGCCCGCCCAATCGCGCCGCGTCGGGTGTAGAGCCACGAAGGGGTTAGAGACGAAAGGCCACGATGCTCCACGCGGGAGGTCCGACCCCCTCGGGCTTGCCTCGCCTGCCGGGAAAGAATAGGTCCCGCGCCGCTGGGAAGTGTAGTGTTTCGGTGGCCAATCGAGTGAACGCGTGGTACCACGGTTTGTTGGGCCAAAAGGGGGCGATGACCGTGGCAGAGGCTCGGGCCTGGGCGAGTTTCGCCGCGAGGGCGGGGAGGGCAGACCAGGGGGGGTTGCAGTAGTTGTTTTCCCGGCGCCACGCGTCGTCGGACAGGCGTAGGGAGTCGACGTCCTCGCACAGTGGGTCGCGCCAGCGGGCGTTGAAGCGGGGAAGTTGCGCGTTGAGCATAGACGCGAAACGGTCGATAGTGTGCGGCCCCCACCGGCGTTGCAGGTGGGAGAATACACGAGGGTTGAGCTGCCAGTCCTCGTAGTCCAGCTCGCGGCTGAGCTTGTCGGCCCATATATTCGCCGCAGAGCGGATGTAGCGCGGTCGGATGTTGATGTCGTTGCTGTCGAGGAGGTACCATAGGCGACGGAGTTCGGCCATCATGGCTTGAGAGCGCGAGGTGAGCTTGGTGAGGGCGGCGACTACCGCCGTGTTGTCCTCGTGTAGGAGGACTTGCCGGCCTTGGAGTTGGGGGAGAAAGGATTCCACCGCGTGTCGCACTGCTCGAAGTTCTTTCCACGTGATGTGTTGTTGGCGGTCGGTAGCGTCCCAAAAACCCCGGGCTTGATAGTTGGAGTCCTCGTTTAGAACGGCACCCCAACCGTAAGCGCTCGAGTCGGCGTGGAGGTAGGCGGTCTCGATAGGTTTGTAGATGGACCGGCCGTTGTGCTGAGTGGGGACCGTGCGCCACCACTCGAGGTCTCGGCGTAACTGGTGGGTGAGTCGGACGCGTCCGCCCCATCCAACCCGTGTGGCTAGCACGTCGTGGAGTTCGCGCAAAAAGAAGCGCGCGGGTGCGATTGCGAGGTAGAGGAACTGCGCTTTTCCGGTGAACGCCGCAAGGTGGCGTGTAGGAAGCCACCGGGCGTTGGAAGCCGCCCGTCCGAGTAGGGAAGAGGCTTGTTGCGCGAGCTGGTGGAGCTTTGCGGGAGGGGCGCGAAACATGCCGTGTTGGAGGTCGACCGTTAATCCCAAGTGGTCGCCGACTTGAGTCGGCGTCCAAACGCCTTTCTTGGGGTTTCGTTCGAGGCCGAGGGTGTCGAGGAGGGATTGGACACGCTCTCGTAGTAGGAGGGCGTCCGCGTAGGAGTCGGCGAGGAAAAGGAAGTCGTCCATGTAGGGGAGTAGCCGGGTCCCCCGCCATCGCGCGTTTCGGAGGAAGCGCTTTGTAGGGCGGCGACTGTGGAGGGGGGTAGTCGCTGGCATAGGTTGCGGAGGGCGTCGTAGGTGGTTCGTGAACACCTGGGTTAGCTTGCAAAAGTAGTAAGCCGAGCCCGACCAGCCCATGGGAAGGCAGGCTAGGCGCCATAGCGTGCCGCGGTAGTTGACCGTGAAGAAGTCGCGGTCTTCCTCCCGGATGCCAAGGGTGTAGTACCCGTCGGCAAGGTCGAGGGAGACGAAGTAGTCGCCCGGACGCGAGAGGTGACGTAGGTGCTTGAGCGTCTCGCATGTCATGGTGAAAGTCGAGCAATAACGGTTGAGTTCTCGGAGGTCGATAATCAAACGCCATTGGTTGCACCCGGGTTTTGGAACTAGAAACATCCGGGAAACGTAGCGAGGGTTGTCCGCTCGTTCCCACGCACCGCAAGCCTCGAAACGGGGAAGCTCCGAGTTTAGAAACTCGAGTTGGGCCGGCGTCGCGTCGAGCATAGAGATGCCGTGGTTGAAGGGCTTGGGGCGTAGGCCGTGCTTGAATTTTACCCGGACGCCATGGCGGATCCAATTTAGGACTTGGCCGCTCGCGCCGATGCGCTCCCACTCCCGCCATCTTCGACGCACGCGGTGGCGCATGTAGGAAGATGTCGGGGAGCAGGAATCGGCGCGGCGGGCCACACCGTCATTTCTTGGTCGGTTTAGCCGAGTCGGTCGGCTTGGGAGGCGCGGTGGCGCGGGCTGCCGCTGCTGCTGCTGCTGTGGCTTTGCGTTTGTCGGCGGCGGCCTTGCGGGCTCGTGCGTCGGGACCGGGGGGCCTGTCCGGGGTGACTTTGGCGAAGGCAGCACCATCGGCGGCCTTGCTGGCGGCGTGTAGGCTGACCTCCAGCGTGCGGTCGACGAACGCTTGTCGAAGCGCATCCAATGTGCCGGAGACCGCGGTAGGGCGCGGTCGGCAAAAGCGCTCGTGGGCCAATTCGGCAAAGACGCGGTCCGCATCTGTGCTCGTTTGTCCGCCCTTGGTGAGGCGGAGGAAGCCCAATCTAGTACGGGCGGCCTCCTCCGTCGCCATGTGGGTGCGATGACCCGCTCGGATGAGGGTAATCGCTGCCGTCTGCTCTGCCGATAGAGGTGGGCCTTGTGACAGCGTGTCCAGAGCCTCGCCAATTGCCGCGTTGGCGCAGCTGTCGAAGAAGGCATAGCACCCGATGTGTAAGTACTCGTCGTAGGCGGCTTGGGTGCGCTTGTCGCTTAGAGTACGGGCGGTGTCGTCTGTGAGGGTCCACAGACGGGGCTCTTCGACGTCACGAGGGGGACGTTCGAGGCCGGCCGGGATGACTTCGCCGTAGTAGGTGAAGTCGACGAAATCGGTCGCGGAGGGATCGGGTTCGTCGTCGAGCAGGTCGATAGGTGGCTCGGGGGCCGCCTTACCACCCTCCGTCGCTGTGGTCGCGTCGGTGGGAATGGACTGCTGTTGATTGGTAGCAGCAGGGATGGTTGTCGTCTCTCGGAGCTGGGCGAGTAAGGCAGCGTTAGCCGCCAAAAACTGTTCCGTTATCCGTTGTTCCGATGCCAAAACTGCCGTACGAATCTGTTCGGCTGTGCGTTGTTCGATTGAGGTAGCGTGAGGGTCGGCCGCTGCGGCGGATGTAGACTGCTCGGGCTGCATATTGGGGAACGCTGTAGCTGAACGAGGGGAAGTGTCGCGTGACGCTCGAGTGCGCATGGGACGAAAGTAAGATTGACACCCTACTCGACTACTAGAGTCGAGACTGCGTTCGCGCGAAGCCTAGATTGGCTGAGCGCGAAAGCAGAGAGTGCCTAGGCTCGTGGCTAGCTACGGCTTATAAGGCACGGGCTAGCTAGAGCTGACCGTTGGGGAAGTCGTTGGTCGTTGGCTGCGTCTAACTGCTCGGGCAAGGTGGTTGCCCTGCAGGTGGGACGCGCCGTTAATTAACGGTAACAGTAACCGCTAGAGTTACTGTCCCGTACACATGATATTGGATATGCAAACCTCTAGATTCAAATCAATCTGACCATATAACCATTTTCATACCCGTACCCGTACCTTTACTGGTAGCTCCTTCACAACAACCGCTATTATTATTTGTCTTATTTACGAATCGGAGATGCCACTTTATTTTAAAATTTGGTACCCTCAGCAGGAATGACGTGGTGTAATAGTTTATGACCTGTCGCTATTTGGGGCTAAGAACGTTCCAAGTTCCAAGGTCATCCTCGATCCACCTCGTCTTCACACAGCAACTCTCCCTCGGTCGAAAACTGCGGCAGCGTCCATCCAAAATTTGTCCTCCCCTCTCGTAGTGATAAGTCTTGGTGCCCTACTTCATATCGACTCTTAATACTCTAGGTGGTGGCCGCGTAGCCTACGGCCGAGTTCGCCTCTTCGGCCGCCCCAACCCTAAACCCGTATACGCCTATCTCTTGACGAGTTCCGATGGCAGCGACGAGCCTACTCAGGGCAGGTACCCCTACGACGCGTGTTACCGTAGTGGAGGTTGGGCAAAGGAGGAGGAGGGACCAAGTTTCCGTGGCTGCCGCTGGTCTTGTACCTTTGCTTCCTGCTGGAGGTCATGGGTGGGGCGAAGCCGGAGTTTGTAGCGGTGTTTTGTGCAGACGACGGATCGCCGCGGCAGCCGACGGACGCGACAGCGACAGAAACGGCGATAGTTCCGTCAAGGAGCAACCCTCGAACGGACCAGGTTCGCAGTTTCACTGAGCAATCATTGTAACACTCTATCCACGGCCTCGCTTCGCCGGGCTGTATTTTCTCGCGGTCACGGGGTGGCTGCTAGGAAGGGTTTAAGCTAATAAACCCTAAACTTTTACGTTTTACGGCAAAATAGAATATGTTTTACGGAACGCGGCGAGTCGGTGCTGGCTCGGCGAACGACAGTGACGTCGCTGTCGCGTCCGCGCAGGGTGGGAATGGGATAAGCTGAGCTTCGTGGATGATGAGGCGCCGGGACCACGCTGGATTAGCGGCCTCTTTCCGAAGGAGCGAAGGAAGCCTGAGTTTCTGCGCGACTGGCTGAGCGAGGCCGACCCAGGGCTGAACCAGGTGACACGGGCGACCGAGCACTGATTTCATAGAAGATAGGTTTCAATCTAAATGAATATTACAAAGAAAGCAATGGAATCCACCAGCACCAAAGGAGAATACAGGGGAAGCAAAGAAGCCTCCTAAGCCCGCGGAGCCAAAGCATATATCACTGCTCTCATCATAAATGACTTCTTGATGTATCCCTGCAGTGCTTCAACCCCCCCTCCGCCTCCCTCTCTGTTTCCGGATCATGTGCTCAACCTCGCTTGTCGCCCTCCTCAGCCGTTTCATAAATAAATCAACCAAATTGCTCGATTTGGAAAAACAATCTGCCCTTTCTGCAAGCACCGTTAAGAGCTCTCTGCAGGGGAGTAGGTCAACGGTTGTGTTTGCGGTGCGCGCGTCAATCAAATGGGAGAGGGTGTGTATCTGAGGTGGCTTCGAGTACTTAGGAGTAAATCACAATGGATAAGTGCAATGGCCAAAATTACCACGCTCGTCAGGGGTCTCGTTTATGTACCAAATAGAGCTCAACGGTACGGGTACTGAAACATCGACGCCTCGCTGGATAAAAAGCAGCCCCCCCCCTCCATTTTACTGAGGCCAGGGTTAGCACGATTTTTGTTAAGGCCAGGGTTATCATTGTCATCGACGCCATCAACAATCAAAACTTTGATAAAATATCAATCATCAAAGCAGTTATGTGAATAACAAAAAGCAATATAGGCACGAAGGCATGGAAGTAGAGGGGGGGGTGTGAAGACAAAAGAGCAAGACTGACAAGAGGGTCACGGAATCCAAGACACATCAAAGGGGAGCACTACATTTTGTACAAACCTGGCAGAGAAAACACAAGATAACACGAGGAGCTCCCACGCGAAACTGTCGCATCATGTCTGATGTGTGGGTTTGTGACATGTGTGCGTTCGTCTCTTTGATTGTGCAAGGAAAGGAGAGAGAGAGAGAGAGAGAGAGAGAGAGAGAGAGTGCGTGCGTCCGTATGTGTGCGTGTGTGTGCTTACGCGCGTGTGTGTGTGTGTGCGTACGTGTGTGCGTACGTGTGTGTGTGTGTGTGTGTGTGTGTGTGTGTGTGTGTGTGCGTACGTGTGTGTGTGTGTGTGTGTGTGTGTGTGTGTGTGTATGGCTGGGGGAAGTATGTGTGTGGCTGACGCCGCGTGTGCTGCATTTGGTGCGCCGAGCAGAGCCTCATCTCCAGCGGCACCACCATCAGTCAGCTCTTCGACCAGGACAAGTGGGAGAACCACCGCAGTATGAAGCGCTACTTTCGGGACCTGAAGCTGATGCCCAAGTCCACCGTCCTCCGTCGCATCTTTCGGCCATGCCTCATCGTCACCCTCGTACGTCCCAACCCCACTTAATTATATAAAACAAACAACGTAAATATTGTCCCTTATTTGAAATATTTTGCCCATTTTTCCTTTCTGCTGCTGCGGTTGTTGTCGCGGTGCTCTGTGGGCGCATACTAGATCGGCCTGTTTGTGTGCTGCTGGAACACGTGGGGCGTGCCGGCGGTGTGCGCCCACCTCACGCACATCGCCGCGGCCCACATCACTTTGGGTATGGGCACCATGACGCACAGCCTCCTGGGCGCCGCCATCTCCCTGCTCCTCGTCTTCCGAACCAACAGCTGCCACGCGCGGTTCTGCGAGGGGCGCCTGGTGGGGCCTCCCCTCTCTTGGCGATCAAATGATTTTGAGAGACAGATTGCATGCTTGAAGTGCAGTTTGCGAATGTATTTTTTGCTTGGGCTATTAATTTGGATTCCTAATTTACAACGGACACAATTTTACACTATTTTTCTATTTTTTAGGCACGTCTTGGAAACGCTTATCGTTGCTCTTCTGTGTCAACCGTCCTGTCCCCAGTTTCTGCCTTCCCTTCTGCCTTCGCTGGATGACGAATAGCGCATTTTGCCTTGCGACGAAATACTACTTTTGAATATTTTTACTATTCAATGATCGTCTTTGATATGTTCTATTATTTGAATTTGAAGACATTTTTTTCTGAAAGCAGATTATTTTTCAATAGCTGAACTGTAAATTGCTATAAATCTATTTTTCATGTTAAAGTCAGGTAATGTCCCTAACAAATGTCCAGAAAATGAAAACATGTGATTTTTCTTTTTTGATATTAAAAGCGCACCTTATAAATCGACAGCGACAACATTGCCAATACCTTTCTCTCCCTTGATGTTCATCACAACGGCAGACTGCGGCAACACTCCACTGACATCTATTGGGACACCCATTTTTGACTCGCGTACACTTGGTGCGCAGCTTTGGGGCCGCGCTGTGGCGGTGGCGCGGCGGTGGTCAATGCTCATGTCGATGGGCGTCCCTATCGAGCACCGCGCCAAATCCAAAGAGTATATCAAGGTACCCCTCCTACCCCTCCGTCTTCCTCACTCTCACTCACCTCGGAAACCCTGCTCCTGTTTGACCCTCACCCAAACATTGATATCCCTGAGTGTCCGCGGTCGCAGACTGAATTAATTATTATTGTTTGCGAAAGTGTAACTCTTTATTTTGTGTTTCATTTTATATATTTAAGGTTAAATGAGGGATTGACTGGAGGGTGTGCCCCACCAGTCGCGCACACAATCGCAACACAATGAGTAGCTGTGCCTCCCCCTTGACGCAGGTGTGGGCGGTGGTATTCAAGTCGCACCTGCGCTCCGGTCGCACCCGCACTGGCGCCTCCAACGACCCCACCGCTTACCGTGACGATCCGAGCGAGTACGTGCGCAGTGTGCTTCCGCCGAGAGAGGCCGCATTCGTGCTCCAACAGTAACCACCCGCCCGCTGCCCTTTCATGTCCAGCCTCTGCCACTTTAAATCTTCATCTCAGTCGTTTCCCATTTTGTGTGGAACTCGCTTTCATAAATCATGCGCTGCTCCACTCAATTGTACGTTGAGTTGCGTTCGATGTCAAATGATATAAGGCTTTGGTAATTATTATGAAGACCTCATCGCATGTGCATTTGATTTTCGTCGTTTATTTGGGCATTGAGAAGGGCGGCAGGAGGGAGCAAATGTTCACTGACCAGCGCATGACAGCAATTGCCTGACGCGGTGGTTCTCACCGCAACGCCTGGCATGCCAATTTGCCGATCGCAGGCGTAACAAGCCTCTCGTGGTGCTTGGCTACATGACGGCGATCCTGAACCACATAATCCCGAGTCTCAGCTACACCACGCACGCGAAAATCCAAGTGCTTTCACCCCCTCCTCCCCCCCCCCCCCCCCCCCCCATCCCAACCCTCCCA